>VUQG01009572.1:0-17265 GCA_015106755.1 Etia nguti | reverse complement strand
CTTGTTATTAATCTCTGTCTCTCTTCCACAGCATGTCTTTATCCTGTTTTCCTTCTCTCACCCCAACCGGTCGCAGCAGATGGCCGCCCTTCCCTGAGCCTGGTTCTGCCGGAGGTTTCTTCCTGTTAAAAGGGAGTTTTTCCTTCCCACTGTCGCCAAAGTGCTTGCTCATAGGGGGTCATATGATTGTTGGGTTTCCTCTGTATCTATTATTGTACGATCTACTACACAATATAAAGCGCCTTGAGGCGACTGTTGTTGTGATTTGGCGCTATATAAATAAAATTGAATTGAATTGAATTGAATTGAATTGAACTTTGTCAAATGAATAGGTGACAATTTCAGTTTCCAACTTCATCAAACACATTGCTTCCAGTGGGTTATATATTAAACGGGCATGGTTGGAAAATTACACATTTGTTAAAGCATAATTTGTACATTCATTTAAGTGAACTTTTCAATTAGCAATGACTGGTAACCTTATTAAAATGAGAAAAGGGTGCATAATCACTTTCAGCTTTTAAACTCCACTATTAAATGTTTGATTTTAAACTGCCCAGAAAAGCGATTTAACTAAAGTCGACCCGATTTGACCTTCTTTGTCCATTTATTTTCATGTGTTTTTCCCCCCACATGCCCAAAAGACATCGAAAGCTGTGACCCAAGAGGACATCACGTTGGTGAAATAGTCCTAACTGAAAGCTTTTGTTTTGCAACAACAAATTCAAGTCAGGTGAGGTGTAAATAGCAGCCAACAGCAATTGATAGTCTGAGAGCACACTTTTTTTGTGCCAGTGTAGGCCACTTGATGATTCAGAACACTTTATTTTCATAAGGCGGGGTGAGGGTTTGGGTGCTATGTTGAAACTGTTAGTTTCCGTGCCTTTTGTCAGCCGAATCATATCTGTGTAAGAAAACTTCCGCTGACATGTAGCACAAATGAGTTGTTTTATTGCACACGGGTGAGTAAGTCGACCAGTTTTGAAATAACTCAAAGTGGACAGGAGGTGGCGCGAAATGCTGCTCGTCTGGCTGTATGACCACAGTCACCGTTTCCTTCCAGTCACAGCCACATGGGCAGCCTATGAAGGGCTATCCTCAAATCAAAGCCGTAACATTTCATTTTAAATTAACAGCCACGTGATATTTATCTCGGTGACTTACACACTTTTAACACAAATTCCCTTATTATTAATGTCACGAAATATCCACTCACGTCAGGCAACTGAGCCGTGGTTATAATGCTATGTTGCAAATGTTGCTACCCTCATTTAAAATCAGTATCTCTTATTGTGTCAATGTGGATGACAGAACCGCATTAGAAACCAGCACTGAGGCTTTTTGAAGTTATTTAGGTCGGAACTATTTCTTCCATGTGCGGACTGTGACAGACTGCGCAGTGCGTCCCTGTACTTTCACCTTACACTGTAACCTGTGCGTTAATCTATCGCAGGCGGGAACGGAGTGCGTGTTTTCCATCGTTTTAAATGCAAGCTGCCTGAAAATATTAAAGGACACAGAGCGGACTACACCAGACCTCAGTACCGCATCCTGCCGTGGACGTGACATTCTACACGGGTTAGTGCCCGCACAACCATCCGACCTCATTAATATGTAGGTACGTAACGTCCACGCAGGAGGTTGTCTTTAAATACGGGGGAGACACCCCCACAGCGGCAGCACTTCAGTCGAAGAGCGTTAGTGTGGAGCTGACACATTCCAACTCCTGATTCCACCCGTTTCTTTGAAACCTTCAAGGTAAGATGAGTCGCATTACTCTGACTCTACATACCACATCATCTGCACCCAGGACTTTCTGAAGTCTGTTTTGCTGCAATAAGTCGTTTTCATTTAATGTTTTTAAAAGCTGAATCTCTCAAACCGCGTGCTAGAGGACAGGCAGGGGCGTGACAATGGGCAATCAGTATTAATTGGTTTCAGCTGCAGATTAAGTGCAATTAAGATTTCTGGCAGTATTATTTCTTATAGCTTAAGTAAACAAGTCAAGCAGCGGTAACAGGTAGTCTTGGGCATACTACAGAACCATAGTTGCTTGTGGGCTATTGCGGAGTATATTATTTGTCCGGTTGTATAAACCGTAATAAAAACAGGAAATATTTCGACTCGTTGACATTTAAAAACAATCTTTTACGTTATTTCTGTTTGAATCCATCTCCGTGATTGAGGCGCTCGGTTTTGGTGACGTAAAATGCGCAGTGGTTACGCATGCCTACTGTCGCCGGTGGCGACCATCTTCCAACAGCTATAAATGACCCTGGCCCTTGAAGTTTACTGCGCTTGGGCGTGCTCGCCTAGCATAGGGACGCAGTGTCTTTAATTGTCTTATTGTTGGTGTTTTACGGCTTTGCCAGAAATGCCGTCCCCGCGTTTTCAGCTTTGTCTGATTCATCAGACCGATGTCGTCATTGGCACAGAGTTGTGGATAAATATTTGACAGATGCAGACTGTGGGGAAACTATTAATATCTGGTCATGTCTGGTCATAGGGCGATAAAGCTTTTCCAGGACCGATAAAAATTCAACAACAGACTTCTCTTGAATTCAGATGTGGACAAGAGACGTGCAGCAGAATTGTAACTTAGATGCTGAACGGCAGCCGATACCTGACACCCTGTATAGTCTTTAGTGGCCTGCTGGTAAATGAATTGCTCAAATGAGCACAATAATGTTGGGAAACATGATAACACTAGGACTGTGTGTAATGTCCCATTATACTCGTTCAGCTACTAGTCATCCTCTTATTCAGGCAACTAAGGAAGCAGTTTGTCTGGTTTGTGGAGTAAATTTCAGCAGTAAACCACTGGCAGTAATCCTAGATTATAAGAGGACCAAATGCTGGTACATGTAGTATGGATAGGAGATTTGGGTTAAAACTACATTTTTATTCTACAGTTTTGAGCAAACTGTATATACAAGATGTAGATGGTCTCCTTGATGTCAGACTGACATTCTGGCCTCAGCCATCTTGTTTCAAGTGAACTGATGGATGCCTGGGAGCTCAAGGACTGATCACTTGTACACTAGTGGATACTCATTCAAAAGTAAGCTGCACCCTAATGCAGAGGCTGCTTTATCCTCCATTTTCTCTAAACGGCGCAGCATTTAAGACTAGAAGGCAGCAATTAACACAATAAACTCGTTGGGGAAAGCTTTACCGAGGACATAAATCATGGGAGATGTAGGGTCATGTTTATACACTTTAAAGAGGTTTTACATGAGCTCTAGTACTAGAGTAGGAGCTCTAGTGGGTATCTCAATGCATTAATCTGGCCCTGTACTTGGCCATACGTGCTCATCTTCACGTCTCAGTGGAAAACGTGCCTAGTCACGACGCCGGTGGTGGAGCCAGGAAACATAGTGTGTGTGCGTGTGTGAGGTCATCTGGGGATGTTCCCTGTTGCACGGAGGCAAGCTGCAGTGCTTTCACAAGCAGTGGTTGCCATGGAGGCAAGGAGAGGCTCTTTAAAGCTCCATCTCTCAACCTTAATGAAAGTGTTGAAATGAAAAGGAAATTTCAGTTCTGTAATGATGAAATAAAAAGTAAAATCCAGGTTTGACTCATTGTGGGATGTGAAATTAGTCATGGAAACTTTTTTGTGAGCCAACTAGTAACCACATATTCAAATTGCTTCATAGATTATGCATCTCGCTTTCTCCATGCTCTGTCACTCCCCTCCCATTTCTCACCCCCCCCCCCCCAAAAAAAAAACAAATTTTCCCTTCATTCTCATCTTCCCCTTTATACTTCTGCATGGCCTCCTTACTGTCTTGTCTGATATCCTTCACTTCCTTTTATCTTTACTTTTAATAGATGTCCACTAAGGAGAAGCTCATTGGCCATGTGATGAAGGAGGAGCCTGTTGGCAGCAGGTGCAAAGTGACTGTAGTGGGTGTCGGCATGGTGGGCATGGCCACTGCTGTCAGTGTCCTGCTCAAGGTAAGAAGGGTGGGAGGGGGATAAACTTCCTGAAATTAAGAAGATTGCTACTAGCCTTATTTGTGGAGTGAAAAGGATTTACAAACAGGATTTCACTGGAACAGACGTAACGGTTGTGGTGGCTAGAGCAATAGATTTACCAGATCCAATGACATTTACCAGAAATGATGCGTTTGCTGTATTATGCATTATGTAAAGTTTGTTTGGTTGTTAAAATGACTTATAATATAATAATTAGGACTTGTGTGATGAGCTGGCTCTGGTTGATGTGATGGAGGACAAGTTGAAGGGTGAGGCGATGGACCTGCAGCACGGATCCCTCTTCCTTAAGACGCACAAGATTGTAGCCGATAAAGGTGAGAATCGACAAACTGTCCTTTATTTTACTTATTGACTAACCTGGAGTGGCATACAACTTTTTTTCTTTTTTTTTTTTCCTCCATCTCTTGACAGACTACAGTGTGACAGCCAACTCTAAGGTGGTGGTAGTGACTGCAGGTGCCCGCCAGCAGGAGGGCGAGAGCCGTCTCAATCTGGTGCAGCGTAACGTTAACATCTTCAAGTTTATCATCCCCAACATCGTCAAGTACAGCCCCAACTGCATCCTGATGGTGGTCTCCAACCCAGGTTAGACAAGGAGTCTACATCATGTGGGGTTTATATGGTGCAATTCCTATTCGAGGTAGATTAATGGCTCACAATTTCTTATTTGGCACCTACCCAGTGGACATCCTGACCTATGTTGCCTGGAAACTGAGTGGCTTCCCCCGTCACCGTGTGATTGGCTCTGGCACTAACCTCGACTCTGCTCGTTTCCGCCACATCATGGGAGAGAAGCTCCACCTGCATCCTTCTAGCTGCCATGGTTGGATCATCGGAGAGCATGGAGACTCTAGTGGTACACTAGCGACATTATTTGTGAAATTTATACTGTCATGCACAGTTCAGAATTTCCTGTTTCAATGGGGGTGTATTTCTTTCTCATAGTGCCTGTGTGGAGTGGAGTGAACATTGCTGGAGTTTCTCTTCAAGGCCTCAACCCAAAGATGGGGGCTGAGGGTGACCCAGAGGACTGGAAGGCAGTGCACAAGATGGTGGTTGATGGGTGAGTGTTGTGATTTATTTGCTGGAGTCTGTCAGCCTCTTCAAACATGCAAATTTTTACAACATGTATACAGTGACTATACTATTCCCATGGGATGACACGTCAGACTGAAGCTCACTTGCTCTCTTTAACTCCTGTGTCTAGCTGAAATGCCTGACATGGTAAACGCTGATTCCATAAATATCAGTAATAACACCGTATGACCCATTATCTGTATTGGCATGTCTGAAAGTTGTATGATGCAACTCTTTGTAGAAAGGTTAATATTGCACAGTCATTTTATTGTCTGCCAATCAGTAGACTTGTATTGTAATAGCTGGCTCTTTAGAGTTCAGCCATGTGCAATACAATGTTCTTTGTGTCCCAGTTGAGGCTTATCATTTCACACTTATCTTTACAAAGATGAGAGAGGAATGCACATGCATTATGCTTCAACAGAAGAAATGGTATCTGCAAACACTCACCTCTATGGCTAGTAGAACTCATGTCTTTATCTTTTTAAGGCAGTTCAATATTTTTAATTTTTTAAATCAATTTTGTGTCCCTGTTTTCAAAACTCTTATGGGCAACTCGTCAAATTTAAGTTTTTCATGCAAATACCAGTGGCTGCAATCAATATATTATATTTATATTATATTTTGCTTTGTTCCTGTTTCTTGTATTTTGCACACCTCTGTTGCTTGTGAAGCTTGCACACAAGAATTTCACTCGCATGTGCTGTACCAGTGTACCTGCACATGTGATGTGACAATAAAAGTGATTTGATTTGATGTTACATGACGCATTTCTTCTTTCAGCCTGTTATATGCCATGCTCATTTTTATTTCTTGTCCATGCTGCAGAGCCTATGAGGTTATCAAGCTGAAGGGCTACACTTCCTGGGCCATTGGTATGTCTGTTGCTGACCTAGTGGAAAGTATCATGAAGAATCTGCACAAGGTGCACCCTGTGTCTACACTTGTCCAGGTAGAAGAGGATTTCAGTCTTTATTTTTACTTGCTGAAAAAAAAAAAATGCTGTACGTTCTGCAGACGTGACAAGGTCGGCTTGTAACTATCAAACTTCTGTGCCTTTTACTGTATAGGGTATGCATGGAGTGAAGGAGGAAGTCTTCCTGAGCGTCCCTTGTGTCCTGGGCAACAGTGGCTTGACAGATGTCATTCACATGACGCTGAAGCCTGAGGAGGAGAAGCAGCTGGTGAAGAGTGCCGAGACCCTGTGGGGTGTACAGAAGGAGCTCACTCTGTGAAGAGCACTCTGAATTCTCCAGTTGTCCCTAAAATGACACCAGTTGACTCCCTCCTAGTTTCCCTCGTGTCCCTCATTGTAATTGGTTGATGTCACCTGTGAATTTCTTAAAAGGCCAAGTGCTTGTAATTAAACCAAAGCTGGGTTTTACTTTTGAGATTCACATACAGGTGTCATTTTCCTTTGCTTCCTTCACCCTGCCCTTGATCGTCCATGACTGAATTTTTGGAAATCATACCTGTGGCCTTAGAAGTCGGCCTGTGTTGGAGAGCAAGTATTTGTCATCCATTTGTCCTCTCTGAAATCATGCAGTCTTTGTGAATATATATTGTGTACTGTATGTTACGAGTACTGTTGCTGCTTTTTCTGTACACTCCTAAGTCAGTCTGTATGCAATCTGTGGCCGTTTAAAGTTATGTTTCTCCACTTGGTAATCTCTGGTTATATCTTTGAGTATAACGGAGACATTCCATTCTGTATGAGGAGGGCTTCCTATTCACCCACAGTAACACTGCTGCATATGTCACTGGTCCAAAATCTTGTGATACCAAAGTACCTTATAGTAAAGCAGACTTCCATACACTTGCTTGGTACTGAAGCCTTCTTAAACAAACCTAACCACAAGTGCACTGACAAAATAATTTAAAAGGCAAATTTTTATGGCGCACAAAAAAAAAAAAAAAAAAACTGGCAAAGTTTACATCTGATAAGAATAAATTGTGTGACTGCCATAATATAACTCAGATAACAGAGAGCCAGTGGAAAAAGGTTGGGTTATGAATCATAAGATGCTACACTCCAAAAAAAAATGTTGCTTGTGTAGCCTAAATGTTCTAACAAGGTTTTGTTTTTGTTTTTTTTACTCCACCCAACTCTGGAAAAGAACATTAAAAACCTATTCTATTTATAAATGTAAGATCTATTTATGTATTGTTGCGATATTAAAGAGGATTTATCGATCATTTACTGGGAAACATGTCATGGCAGCTGGATATTGAGCTGTTTGCTGTAACATCAAATAAATCTGCCAGGATATAAGTTTGTCCTGTGTTCAGTATGAGGCTGATCTGGGATTTTCATGCGAGACATCAAAATATTTAACTTGCCTTTAAATTACTCACCTGTATTCATACTATTCTACCTGCTCTCAAATGCTAGCATTTTAATATTTAAATAATTACCACTGGTTTCATAGCTGGTCAGTGTTAAGAACTGCCGCTACCTTTGGGTTGTGCAACACAAAATTCCTGAATAATATCAATTATGCAAGCCACATTAATGACATGACCAAAAAGAGATGACCTATTAAATCAATTTATTTGTACTGATTTACATAAATCTTTACATAAAAGAGCAAGTGGCCTATGGATAAACTGAGAAAAACAAAAAATCTATAATACAATTCAAAGTGCATTTAGTAAAAGGCTAAATTCAAGAAAAAAAAAACTTTACATAAGTTAAAGTTTTGATTAGTACATTAGTTTATTTTTGTACCTCTTAACACCCAGTTTTTATTCACAAATTTCTAACTTGCGTATACTTTAACCTTCTCAGCAGGACTGAGAATGAGAATGGACAGCATGGGGAAAAAAAGAAAATAAATCAGATACAATGCAGAAATTCCTTTACGGTCCAGTAATGTATGCCAAGCCTGCCATCTACCTTTTTTAGAGACACTCTACAGAGTGAAACAAAACGTACATGATTGACTGGTTAAAGCAGTCAGAGGGTATAACAAGCAGCTGACTCACACTGAAAGAACCTCACACACACACACACACGCACCCCATAAGGAGACACAAAAATGGAAAATCATGTAGTAATAGTAGTGTGTGCAAGTGGGATAAGAGCTCAAATTAAAGCTGAATGTCTGACCCAAACAAATGGGCTCAGGTTAATGGATATAACTTCATGGCTACTGAAACATGAACAGAAATCCTGAGGATGAACCCTTCCCTTCATGAAAAGTAGTCCTGTGTATTTACAGACATATCTTTTCATTACAAAAGGGAGTGATCATATGGGCTCTCTACAAAGCTCTTCTCCTTTAGCCCCTACCATCTGTACTTACTAGCCAAATGATGTGTTATGGCAAAGAAATTGCCAACAGAACCTGTAAGCTAACCTGTGTTTTAGCCCAAATTTAATGTAATGACAGTGTTTTTTGCTTTTAATATTTGGTCACAAAAATAACCCTCTCATGTTTAGGTCATGTCCTTACACAATGACCTTAAAGGAGTGTTTGGTTAGTTTAAAATGTAAACCGTCTAGCTACAACTATGGCTGCAATTTACCATTCAAATATGTAATTTTTCTTTGTTGATGCTGTTCAAATTTCTATCAGAATAAATTTAATATAAGACTATAAAATAGAGCAGCTGGTTGATATACAAGATGATAGAAGAGAGTAAGAGAGCATAAAAAGATATGAATGTTTCTAGGTAGTAAGCGTGGGTCAGTAGAGGTCACTAAGCCCAGCAGTCTTGCGGGCTTTTTGCATAAGCGCACGAAGCTGGAACTGCTTCCTGGACAGAAGACGTACGTGCTATAACAGGAAAAAAAAAAGAGGCAGGTAGGTTAAGGTGTCTGTATACTTGTTTCTGTTATATGTGCTAGCAGGTATCGAGATGTGGTTACCTTGAGAAAAACTTCCAGGTCTATGACACCCCTGCGGAGGGCTTCGCCCAGGTAGAAGATTGTGTCTTCAATTGCATTCTCTTCAGCGTACAGGTTCAGGATCTGTTTGTACAGTGGAGCTGTGGGCACAATGACGTCATCAATGTCATTATTCTCCGACTGGTTTTCCATTTTCTCCAAGGCCTCGCTCAGCTCCTCGTCTTTTCTCTTCAGCAGATCGATGTTCCTGTCAACTTCAGTCTAGTGGAAACATCGTGATGATCGCACATATTTAGCAAATCTCAAAAATGACTGCTGTAACAGGTAACTGTGGTGAATGGAGAACAAAACAAAAAAAGATTTAAGAGTGAAAGTATGAGCATCTCTTACCACTTCCTGGTCCAGTCTTGAGATCATCTCTTCCAGTTTCTGATGTCCTTTCTTCAGGTCCTCTTCTGTTCGTTTCAGGGCATCCAACTCTGCCTGAGCTCTGTCCATCTCCTCCTTCATCCTCCAGCGAAGCTTGTCGCTCACTGCAGAAATTAGAGATGCCCGGATGGTGTCCTCACCAATGGTGCCATCTCTGTTTGGGCCTTAAGAGGAAGAGATTATAATAAGTCACGTGAGACAGTGAAAACAAACAGGAGAGCCAGATGGAAGAAAAGATAATACTACAACTTAAACCATAATCTCACCAAAATATAATTATATTTTATTTTGTTAAGGCCCTTTTACACGTACCGCGTCCTATGTGAAAGGGCCTTCAGGCTTTACTGTAAATTGGTGAGCTAACCATCTTCAGACAACTGTAAAAAATGATTAATTTAAATCAAAATTCTGAACACACACCTCTGTGGAGGCTTTTCGTCCACAGAGAAACTGTGCCACCCTAAGTTGAGGATGTTTGACTAAACCATAACAGACATTTTTTTTCCAGGTTCTTGGTGGAGGCAAGAGGAAAATGCACAGATTTCTGTCAAATATGGTAACGTGGACTCGTTGCCTTTACTATATCTACAGACCAACTCTACCAGCATACATAGTCACTCCCTAAAGCCCAATATGAGCCAAGAAAAACTCTGCACTATCCATCCTTACATTGCAGTTATTCAGTTCAAACTATTCACACTACATTCAAAATATTATCAACAGTATTTATAGGCATAGCATGACATCACCACAGAGAAATCTGACAACAAGGTTTATATGCAAACAAAAGAGTCCAAAAGGGTGTTTTCTATCATTCTTGAATGATGGAAAACACCGCTTCAAAATGAGGTTTGGGTAATCTGGTAATTGAGAATGGACTAACATAGTATTCACATCATTTTCCCAGTTAAGTCATTTATTGGCCCCTTCTTTTTACATGGAAGCTTCTTTGAGCTACATCTTCCAGTTTTAGTTTCAGTTTAACACCCATTGGCCAATCTATGACTTATGTTCTGGTTGTAGTACTATCCACAGTGACAACAATATTGTAGGATGTAGGTGATGGTGAAAACAGCAACAGAAGGAAGATTACATCTGAACAAATTCATACTTTTATTGAAGAAAAAAAAAATCCATGTAGACAACTTTTCTAAGCATTATGGCTGGACTGTATTGTGAAACAATTAACATATTTATTTATTAGCGTTTTATACTAGCTACACAAGACAGTTCAAAGACTGGCAAATTCCAGATTATATAACAGTAAATATACTGGTAAAAGTCTGCAGAGTCAAGACCACCTTTTTACAGTCTGGAGTCAGCGCCACAAATGTCAGAGTTAATTCACCCACTAGGTGACCCCATTTCTTCTCCTTTCCAATCCTAAATATAGAACTGTGTGCTTCTGAAGTTTAAGTTGTGGGGGGCATAAAGAAGCTTTCCCTTTCCGTTCAGGGCCATCCCACCCTTTGGCCTTTAATAGACCCCACTCTAGTTACACTAATGACCTTTCACTGGTGACTTGGTACGCTACTGAAGTTATTCAGAGGGTGAGAGAGTCTAAGTCAAAAGGTCAAGTGTCTCAGTCTGTATTTACTAAAGTTTATAAAGTTTTATCAAGGGTGAATAAAGTTTTGGCTAAGAATTAAAACTCTGTATTGTAAACGGTCTTGTGATGTTTACACAGAAAGCAGGTGAGCGTGTAAAGGTACAGATAATTCGTTTCTGAGTGAACATATTTGCCTCTGGTGCATCTGTGCAATATGTAAAAAGTCAGAAACTGTGCTACATTAATATTTCAAAGATACCTGCAAGTAGAAAACATATGCACCCAGATGCTGGATGTAATACTTACCCACTGTGGAAACTGGAGTCTGGGTGGGGTAGTGTGCAGGTCCAGCAGTGGCTGGGTAGGAGTTCCCCCCTGGGTACTGATAACTTGGGTAGCCTCTGAAAATAGTTACATGATCGTCAAGCTAATGCTTTACATTTTCTATTTTGAAACATTTTAGGAGCGTATTTGCAAAATTCAGCTGTACATGTAACAGAGCCAGTGCTGCAGTGTCTTGATAATAAAAGTCAGTGAATACTCCACCATCAAACATGTTGGATTTTTTGTGTCACACATATTGTGTATAAGTGTTAGCTGTGGGCAGCAACTAAAAGGGCTCGGGAGAAATCTTACCCAGAGTTAGGATTTGGCCCATACGGTGACACTGCGGGCATGCCAGGCATGTAGGAAGCTGCAGCAGAGAGAGAGAGACAAAAAACAAGATCTCAGGACACAAAAGGTCAAAGGTTTCATTGATTTTTGGGGGGGGGACTGCTCACAGGCACATAGAACAGACAGCGAAAAAGCATCGGCCTTAATATTGTGTTGCCATAGCATGTGAGCTCCATCTGGTGCCCAAGGAAGTAAATGCACCATTAAAAAAAACAAAAACAAAAAAAATCCCCAAAACAAACAAACAAAAAAAACCCAAGAAAAAAAACAAACAAAAAACTATGAGTCAGTGATAAAGCATTTTAACAATGACAGTAAAAGTATACATTTTTCATTGAGTATGCTAAAATTACTAAACCACTACCACTACATAGATATTGTAAATCTGTTCTTCTTTAGACACACATAATGTATGTGTCATCATTTTAACCGTTAAACTGTTCAGGAGTGCTTGATTGATCAACCTAAAGAAAAATTATGGACCAATTTTTTTTTTTTCTTTTTAATCAGCTGATTTGAATATGATAGAGCTTCAGCGTAGAGTTCCAAGTTCAGCTTTGATGACATTTTGGAGGCTGTGGTTTGTGGTTGTTAAGAATAATGTGATATTTAATAGCAATTAAGTATAATTTGAGTACATTCAGTATATGTATTCTTTACCTTAGCAGTATATTTTATATTTTTTAAAAAAGCTACCCGAATCCCTCTGTATTTTTAACACTTTTGAAAAAAGTCCACGGCCCCTAATGGTGTCCTGTGTACAAGAAATGTATGTCACTCACAGTTTGGGGGTCCAGCTGCTTGAAAGGCTTGGTAAGGGGCTTGTGTGGTTGGACGAGAAAACACAGGGGGCTCCTCTCCGAACACCACAATCATCACCTGAATCAGACCATACAGGTCTGATTGAGGCTATAAGACAGTGAGACAAATTTTATTAACCAAATTGCCAGGCAAATGATATCTAGAGCCACAAAGACACTTTTTCTGTCCTATAATCCAGTATACCGAAATGTTTCTTTTTTCTCCATCTAGTAAATTTTTTGAGCTACATTTTGGTGTGCAGAAACTCTAGTTGTCACACTACATGCTTTTAATACCTTAAAACATATTTTTAAACATGGATTGAAAGAAATACTACTTACATGTTTCCACTCGTGTAGATACGGCAGGTAAATCTTGCCATTAGCATCTATGTGCTTGCCAGTTTTGATCATCATAGCGCTGGTAGGTTTGACAAAACATATAGGTGGGTTGTAGGGATACGTGTCCAGGAGCCACAAACACACTGGGATGTTGTACACATTACCTGCAGAAATCAAATACACAGTGTTATAATATAGCTATTGTCCAAACCTTAATGTCATCACTCCTCCCTTAATATTTAACAAATTGCATATTGCGTTATCAAGAAAATATCAAGTGAAACACATTTTATGTAACTTTGTACACATTAAAAAAAAAATCCCAAAGTCTGATTTTCAAGCAAGATTTACAAAAAAACCCCAAAAAAACAAAAACTGCTTTCTATCCACATCTACAAGGTGAGAAAGTCTGGTTTAGGTTTGGAATTTGCCCTGAGATAATGGTGTTAAAAAAGAAAAAGAAAAAAAGGTGCTGATAATGTAGTAAGTCAGAGTGAAAAAAAAGTAGTGTAGAAGACAATATAAACAGTAATGAAAAAAATTTACACTTAATTACGCTTGAAATTGAAAAAATTATATAAATGTATTAATTTATAGGAAAACTTCCTTTTGGAGATCAAAGAAACATTCATTACCTCTGTAGCTCACAGGAACAGTTCCTGTCAAGCTCATCAGATCTCTTGTAGAGCCATCATTAAATACTGAAATATACGCAGATGCATACCATTATACAACATACAAGTGATACCAAGCAGTTAAAAACAGGAGATTAATATTGCTTAATTTACCATAAGCATCCATGAGTGGCTTCAAATCCTTGTACTGGGAGATCACATTGGTTATTTCTCGAACAGTCAAATCTCTGTATTTGTATTGCTGGACAACAAGTAGAGGAAACAAAATTAATATTTTTACTTATTTTTTAAATATTTATTTTACCCAGCTGCTATTCAAAATTCAGAGTAAGTATCCATTAAAACCATTTGTAAGCATGACCCAGAGTTTAAATGTATTTATTAAAAAAGAAAACAAAAACAAAAACAAAAAACAGTCCCATACAAACTGAAAGTGACCATTTATGTTGACTGATTGATTTTATTTCACTCCAAAACATATCACAGACTAAAAAAAAATATGACTTAATTACCAGAATAATGAGTAAAAAAACAAAAACCAACTAATAATAAAAGTCAACTTATTTGATAGGTAAATGGTAAATGGACTGGTTCTTATATAGCGCTTTTCTACTCTTCTGAGCACTCAAAGCGCTTTACACAACTTGTGCATTCACCCATTCACACCCACTCATACAAGCACTTCTAAACTCAAGTGCAAACTAATGTACATTTACACACATTCATACTCCGATGGATGCATCGGAGAGCAATTTGGGGTTAGTATCTTGCCCAAGGATATTTGGCATGCAGACTAGGGGAAGCCAGGAATCGAACCACCAACCTTCCGATCAGTAGATGACCTGCTCTACCGCCTGAGCTACAGCCACTGTCAGTTGAGCTAATGTTAACTGAATTACATTTCACTGACAGGCCAGGTTTTTGAAAGGTTTATTTTTTGATCACTATCAGAAATAATACTTTCAGTCTTCAACAAATAAAGTGCAAGCTTATTGTTCCTCTACCCGCGGGATAACAGATTCTTATTACCGAGCTTATTACTGAGCTAAGTTCAATATCCTTAGGATTTTTACACAAACTACAAGAGCTACATAAGAATCACGTACATAAAGAAAATGTTCAAAAGACAAATCTGAAACAGTAATAGACCTGTAACAGATCCTTGTGTTACACCTCAGATAAAATTTCCAAGGGGTGACCTTGAAGAACCATTATTTAATTCTACAGACTGTAAATAGGACTTGAACCACCTTACAGAATAACTTACTGCCTCTATAGATTTGCTTACAGATTAGAATAATTCAATTAACAGCCTTTTGAACGTAAATCAGTACAATACCAGTATGCATGGAATTATCTATATTAAAACTACTTTTATGATAGAAATGTTTAAGACAAGTACCAATAGAGTCCCTTGGTCTGGAAACTGATTGAAATGCATGAACATTTTCCCACCGATGCATCACAAACCTGGTAATAAACAATTCTCTGAAGTATTTTGAACACGACTGGCAATATAAATACAGGTCTATGGTAACCTCCAAAACTGTGGTCTCACTTTTTAAACAAAGTGGCAATTTTAACTTCAATTAATAATATGTGCAACTGTGCGTTCTATGGTTACACAGTTATACCTCAGTCTAGTTTAGTACAAGATATCGTATCAAAATAATATTTAAGAGACTTTATTGTCTTAAATTAGACGAAAATGGACTGTCTGCTAAACAAAAAACCGTACCAGGAAATGTTAACATGGCATCTAACGTTAGCCAGTGTCAAACGGGACCCTATGAGCTAATTTGCTATCGTTTTTCAACAACTATTCCAATCAAGGGCAAACTTACCTTTAGCATTTTCTTCAGGGCATTTTCGTTGACTACTGCCATGTTCCTTGGGTGTTTATTTTGACTTTTCTTATTAATAAGTTAAGCGTCTTAACAGCTGACTTTTATGACAGCTAAAGTGACAGCGAATGCAAGCTAAGGCTGGCTAGCGGAGCTCCGGTAAATGCTAGGCTAACGTTAGCCCTAGCTCGGGCGGACTCGAATAAGAGCGTGATTCAGCTACTAAGAGAAATCTTCCAGTCTGGTAAATGGGAAATGTATCTGTGTTCCACGCGAATACTCAAAAAACAGCTCATAAATCGACAAAACAGCTAACGAGTAGTTGTACAAAAGAGCTTGAAAACAAAAATCCGATGGTCAACAAAAGGAATTTCCGGCAGTCTTATTAGTGCTTCCGGTCTCTGTGTGACGTGACGTGATTAACACGTCAATGGAAGATCCCCAAATTCTACGATAGCCCGTGATATAAATCTATAAATGTACACATTTAATGAATGAATAACTAAATCTCATTCAATGTTTACTGTTTTTACTTCCGTAAGATGCATATAAACAGAATGTACTGTCGAATCCCCACGAGGAAGCACTTGACTACCGTGGGAAGGAAGAACTCCCTTTTCACAAAAAGTGACCTAAGGCATGACAGGTTCAGGGAGGGTCATTCATCTGCCACAACAGAACTCGGGGTGGGGCAGTAGAGAAGAAATAAAAGGAGAGCATAGCAGACAAGGGCAAAACAAATATTATGGAAGAGAATAGACAAAAGTTATTCACATGTTGCAGTGGCATCCAAATACATTAGGAGTGAAGAAAGACCGATCTACCCCTAATTATAAGCTTTATCAAGTTTGAAATCTAATTTTAAAACTAGAGAGCATCTGTCTTCTGAATCCAAAGGAGCTGGTTCAACAAGAGAGAGAGCTGCAGGCTCTTCCTGCCATTCAGCTATTGGAAACTCTAGAAACCACGAGTAAGTCTTCACTCCAAGAATTTAGTGCTCTACTGGGATAATACTGGGATAATATGATACTATGAGATCTTTAAGAGCTCATATTAAATATTAAAGATCTCATATTAAAGCAAAGGTGAGACTTTCAAACCTAAGAACACTGCCAGGCATGGTGTTGGTAGCGTCACACTTTAGGGCTGTTTTGCTGCCAGTGGTATTTCCAAATTCTTCCACTTTTACCTCAAATTAACAGGTGATGATTGAAACTTAAACACAATTCCATGTTCCAACAGGACAATTATCCAAAACGCACATCAAAACTGGTTTTGATATTAGTAAAGCAGGCTAACATTAAGCTTCTGGAAAGGCCTTCCCAAAGTCCCAACCTCAGGGATTATGTTTAAAAGTCTGGGCAACAGTTATGCCAGAAGCTTACTGATGCTACCAAGAGAGTCTAGTCGAAGTCGTAAAGGACATTTACATTGACATCTCATTAGCAGAGGAACTTAACCACTTCTTCGCCTGCTTTGAGAGAACTTCAGTCACCCCCACCATGCACACCGCGCTGCCCACAGCCTCCTCTGAGCACAGCCCACTCACATTTACTCTCCAAGAACACCAGGTTCGCAGTGTTCAGAGCAGTTAATCAGAGGAAAGCCGCTGGCCCTGACGGAATACCTGGGAGTGTCCTCAAAACCTGTTCCGACCAGCTAGCTCCTGTGTTCATCAGACTATTCAACCTCTCCCTGTCACATGCCACTGTCCCTCATTGCCTGAAATCAGCAACAATAGTCCCAGTCCCCAAGTCCACCACCATCAGTGGCCTCAATGACTACAGACCCATCGCACTGACTGAGGCAGTTGCAAAGTGCTTTGAGAAGCTGGTCCTAAAGCACATAAAGGACTGCCTCCCACCTAGCTTCGACCCCCACCAGTTTGCCTATAAGACAAACAGGTCCACTGAGGATGCAATTTCCACTGCCCTCCACTCTGCTCTGCATCACCTGGAGAATCCTGGGACTTCAGTAAGGATGCTCTTCATTGATTTCAGCTCAGCCTTTAATACCATCATCCCAGACATCCTTATAGCCAAGCTGGTAAACTTGTACTTCCCCC
>VUQG01009571.1:5460-16846 GCA_015106755.1 Etia nguti | reverse complement strand
GAGTCGACGCGCTGTGTGTGTGTGTGTGTGTGTGTGTGTGTGTGTGTGTGTGTGTGTGTGTGTGTGTGTGTGTGTGTGTGTGTGTGTGTGTGTGTGTGTGTGTGTGAGAGAAAGAGAGAGGGAGAGAGACCAAGTGTGTTTTACCTTCTCACTATATCCTAATGAGTGGACATTAGGGGCTTTTGCATTATTCAGAGAGCTGGCAGAGCAGTGGACCCTTTACTGTCTGTCTTCCCTCAGTCCTGTTGGTGAACCGAGCTGCGTTTTAGCTGGGAAAACAAGACCCCCCACCCCCACCCCCTTTTGTGGTTTTTCAGTCTGTTGGAGGGAAAGATCGTTCCAACGGTTCAGCGATTTTCTGCCCATCCAAATGATTACAGAGCTCCTGTGGTGTCCCCATTAAAACCTATCAAGGAGGTGTGTCTGTTCCTCGTGCTGTCAGTCTGTGTTGAAAAGGCAAAAGCAGGCTGCAGGCTCAGTTCATAGATTCTGTGACACGGCCGCCGACCACAGCTTCTGGATTGGATTAGAATACGGTGAGGAAGTTAGTTGCTCCCATTGCCTGCGTTATCCAAACCGTTTTTACCCATTACAGTGATCTCAAAAGTCCATTCCATCCAGCACGTCCCACAAGAAGTCACATCCATCTGCAGATTAGGCCAGCGAGCCGAGCGGCGAGCAAGACAGCCTACAAGAGATGTCAAACAGCAACTTTCACACATCTTAAAATACACAGAGCAGACTCCACAGAGCTAAGTCGTTGTACACGCGGACTGACAGTGCTGAGTCGGCACATCTCAAAGCTCTCTAGCTGTCAGTGTCAGTTCTCATCTCTGTCTCTGCTTCTGGTTCCATGCTGCACTCTCTCTCTCTCTCTCTGCTAAGCCTGATGGGAAATTAGTTTGGCCTCTATACTGTATATCTCGGGACTACTCTCCCTTTGACTCAGTCACCTTCTCCAGTTCTCTATCCATCCTTCCATCTCTAATCATCTTTTCCAGCCTCTGTGCAGCCTGCATCAAACAGCCACTGAAATAATGTCTAGAGTTCTACCCTGTAGCTCCTCCTCCTGAGACACATCCTCCCAGAATAATGTCACACACAGGTATCGACATGTTTGGGGCTGCTTCCTTGGTCCTTTTAGTCATTGAATTGTCTTATCTCCAATGACCTTTGTGTAAACAAAGACTCTGTGTCAAGGAAGAGTCCCTCTTCACCTCCTGGCACTTCGGAGTCTCTGGGGTCTTTGAAGTGTGCCTCTGGTCTTGACGCACACCAGACAAGGAGGAAGCTCTTTGAGAAAGGCGGTCACTTGCCTTTCCCGACGAAAGGATTCCAATATCGTGAGGGAAAAGGTGAAGTGGTCAGAGAACGGTGCAGGAGGATAATAGAAGTGACTCCATAAAAGATGTCGTCTTCTCTCTTGGTTGTACTTTTTAAAGGCTTTACAAAAGAGAGGGGGGGATGCAGGGATAAAGAAGGGGAAGTCAGCGTCTTGCTTAATGTATGAAAATAGATTGCAGTTCTCAGTAAGAGAACAAGAGAAGAACATTTTTTGACATCTTGGTGTGTGTGCTGCAGATAAGCAGAAGAAAGGTTAAGCTGAGCTCAGAAATTGAAAATGTAATGTGTGAGAGGCTCAGAAAGGAGTGCTATACACACAGAAGTTGACAGTGAGTTTCACTACCCTCATTGGTGCTGATGTCAGCGTCTCGATACTTCACCACCTTGGCCTCATTCTTAAGGAAATGAAGCTGCTTTTAATTTTGCGATAAAGGGCAACCTCTCCTGACACTTCAGCCCCTCCCTTTGCCAGGCGCCGGTGGCTGCAATAGCTCAAGTCAGGTCAGGTCTGTTTATTTGTGCGGGGCATTGAAACACAGCAAACGCTGTCTGAAGGGCTGCACAGACAACAGTCCAAAGAAATTAAGCTATTAAGAAGTTATTAAAACAACAAATTAACCCAGTTAAAACAATTAAGACGCTATTTGCCAATCAACAGGGGCCTTTAATATTGTAAACAAAAGATGAGCTTGAAACTGGGACTGATCTGAAAGTAAAAGGACATTTGTCAGGTGAGGTGGAAGACCGCATTGAAAGAGGAAGGCTGTTCCAAGTTTCAGTCTGGCTGGAACTCCTGCTTTTTCTACCCATACCAGATTGCAGATAGTTCACTTTGGGCGAAGGTCATTAAAAGAAAGGAACAGTTTACCTTAACCTTAGCCTGAAGTCTGTGGCAACAGATTTGACCTGCAGGTCTAATTTATTGCTTATGTGTGGTTTTCAGCATGGTGCCAAACTTTATCAAGGTGCACTTCCTGGTTTATTTTCAGGTTGACAAGGTTTTGTGGGAGCCAAACACATTGAGGATATTACACAATTTTCAGTGGTGGGTTTCAGCTTTAAGTACATCTGACTGATTCATTGTAAAAGTAATATTACTACACACATTATAGACACAAGGGGGCATGTGGAGTAAATACAGATCCAAACCCAAAACAGATGCTTGAGATATATTACAGGTCAAAAGGGAAGCTTGAGAGGACTAATCACCAATGTGTTGAAAAGACTTAAAAGGATCCATCAGCCTGATAAGACTTAAACAAATTTAGAGAAGTCCTTCAGATGAAAATTTGACAGTTAATTAATTTTTTATAGCGGCAAATCATGACAACAGTCGCCTCAAGGCGCTTTGTATTGTAAGTTAAAGACCCTACGAAAATACAAGACCCTGAACTCAGTGCTGCGTCCTATAAGGTCCAAAGAACCATCACACATGTTGTTATTATATTATTATACTGGATTAATCTTCTTTAGGAGAGGATGAACTTTTTACTTGTTCACTCCCAAATTGATTGATTTATTCCAAGGTCCAATTACAGAGGAAAGGGATATTTTAGTCTTACGTTAGGGGTTTCAGCTTAGTTAAACCTAACAAAGAAATGGGCCTGTTGACATTCTTGAAGACATTGTTGACAGATTTAATGGTGTTAATTAGAACGATCTGCACTGCATTTAAGAAATTCTATTTCATCTGGATATCGGGTTTGATGTTTGAGGTAGAGGAACTCGCCAACAGTTTGTTAAAAGCTTTCTAGTTTCTGTTCATGTCATAGTTTGTGATGAAAGACACAAGTCTGTCCAGAGAGGTGATATTTGTCCTGTCACATGTGTGTAAGAAAGCTGCGAAGCGTATGTGGGGGTGATGTGTGTGTCAGCTATGGGTGATGTGTCTGTTGTGGTTCGTTCTAATAAAGCCATTAATCACATTTGCTGTTTGTCGCAAACACGCCATGCGGCACTTGTTGCAAAATGTCTCATTCTGTGTCCCAAGACACCGCAGCAGATGCAGCTTACTGGAGTGAAATCAAAACGTCCCAGTCAGGTGTTTGATGCATGTGCGCTCTTATTCTGTACGACCACACGTATGTGTCGTGTGCATTGTTAGAAATGGAAAAGTCACTGTTCAGATGGAGGAGCGCTTAAAGCTGCAAACATTTCTCTTTGAGTGACACAGAAAAATTGACTCCTGTATGCCTCGTCACCACCGCCAAGAAAAGCAAGAGTTGTGCAAAACTGTCGTCGAGGTGCGTTCATAAAGTTCTGCGAATCCACACATAAAAATCCAGTTTCCAGCATTTTGGTTCTCATTAGCTCAGTTCCTGGAAGTCCCATTCTGACCACTTACACTCATGCATCTGCAATGTGCACTGAATTTCATTTTGGGAATGAGGACATTCAGCAAATGTGGCATGTGTGGAAGATGGTGAGGGAAGGTAGTGATGGTCCAGCCAAAAAAAAAACCCACCCCTCCACAAAACAAAAAACAGTTCAGTTTGTCTGAAATGAGACGCTGCCGTGTGTGCAGTGTTTCCACTGAATGTGAGGTGGAAACACGTCAGGATGAGATTTTTAGTAAGCTATGAAAAAATAAAAGCTGCTAATAGACTTGTGTTGTTTAATACTTCAGAAAAAAATTATCATATAACTTTTGTACCTGTGTATACATTTGACTCCACTTGTACTGCCTGATTAGGCACACAGTAAGGGTACAAATATCAGTTATCATAGTAACAGGAACATTGCTCTGTTTTTGAATTGTAACAGTAAGTTTGTCAGTCAGCATGTCTGATCTATTCATCTGACACAAGTAAAGAAAATGCAGTTTAATACCTTTAATGAGTTTCTAATGAATGTTGTGAGTCTGCGATCATTTCTTTTCTGTCTCTAATTGTTTTGCTTCGATTATTTTAACTGGAAAACAAGACTGATGTCTGTTGATCTTCCTGAGATTTCTTCCATTGTTTTCTCTTATTTGATTTGATAGTCTAGGGTTGGATTTTGTATGCTGGGATGTTTGCTTATAGAAATTAAACTGAATTGACATGATTCATTTTTAGCTCACTGATCTGTTCATGAAGTATTTTAGCGGAGGACAGCAAACTAAATTATTAATTCCACCATAAGTCTTAGTCCTGATTAATTAGTTCTTAAAAGATGAGTTGATTAATTTGGAATGAAATTGACAAAAAATTGAACCTTCTTTTTCTTTTGTGTCATTTTAAATGCAACATCTGTATTTTACCATCTTGGTTGAACCAAAATGCAATTAGCAGACATCTGGGTTTTCTGACGTCTTCTTACTGATTGTTTTCTGTTCATCAGGTAGTTCACAGTAGACACCAGGCTAGAGTACAGATACATCATTCAACCCATGCAAGTAAAAAACATCAGTTGACACAGAAACTTCCATTTGTGAGCCCAAAATCACCTACATCTCACCTGCCGCCGTCTTTACTGTGTTGAATTTCAGTCACACACGTGCGCGTGCAAATGTTCATACAAGTAGAGACGCACCTCTTTTTGCTCACGAAAATGGAGCCTGTGTACTTGGACATCTGAAAAGTATCTACCTCACGCGGAGAAGTCAGGTGCTTCACAGCACGCGGCGTGCTCCAGTCTCCACACTAACTAATGCGCTCTTATTTAGCAATCAATCCCCTCTAGCTGATGTCAGCCGTTTTTCCACAGCTCGATGGTCATACATACGCAATGAGAGACTGTCCATCATCTCATATAATGGTCCACTGATAAGATAACTTATGGTTGATGGGAATTCAGATGTAGTGGGCCTAATGTTCCCACTCATAAGATTTCCTTCTGAAGCATGCAGAGGAGTTGCTGTTACTGAAAACTGATATATACCACAGTGTGACTATTCTCGTGTTTGTTCAATTTTATTTCACAGTCAGACTGACTCATTTTTTTTATGTTTCTGCAAGCTAACAAAAGCTGTGGTCTTTTAATTTTCCTTTGAATTGTAAAGGCACACATGATAAATAGGGTTATGCCAGTGAAAAGGTTTAAAGGTAATAAACTTAAATGTATAGCCCGGCCTTGCTAAAGGCCAATTTATTACAAAGTAATAGAAATGTTAAAGCTTTTGAGTGTCTCATTTTTCTTTGTTCCATTCACATATGCATGTGCTCAATATTGATTTTAGAGTGCCATCTTTGCAGAATTCTATGCATCCCTTAATGAAATGTCCTCATCCCTGTACTTTCCTCTCATGCCTTCTCTTTTGCACCTGTCTCAATCACTCTGCTTTTCCCCTCCTCACATAGCGTAAGCATATGTGACCCTTCAGCAGCCACACACACAGGCTCTGTTTCATCATCTCACCCGTCTCTTTGGTCTGCTTTCTGTTCTGTTTCTGACTCTTTTCCATAATCTTTCATTTTCTCTGTTCTCCTCTCGTCACCCATTTCTATCATTTTTGACTAGAGTCCAAAAAGTATCGATTACCAGTAAATGTTTTTGTCTGTGTTTGTATCCCCCAATTATAGACCTGAACTTGCATTACTTCTGGAAGTGGAGCGCCTTTGAGGACTACCTCCTCTTCTGCTTCGGCTTCACCGTCTTGTGTGCGGTCATCACCCTGCTGCTGCTGGACTCTGCAGTGTTTGTGGAGACTTTGGGTTCGCTGGCCGTGATGTTCGAGGCCATGCTGGGCGTCCCGCAGCTGCTGCAAAACTTCCATAATCGCTCCACAAAAGGCATGAGGTACAGTATGCTCCAAGGTCAAACAGCTCTGCAGAAAGCTCACTGCACTCACACTGACATACAGAGGCACAGTCTACTGACTTCACACTTGTCAGGGAGTCTCAAGCAGTCCCAGTGATTTATATTCTCATGACCAAATTATGCTAATAAGGTCATTTATAGCTTTTGAAGTCTCCATGAAAAGAAAATGGAGAGTCGCATGCATCTTAATTTCACTAATGAAATCTTTTTTTTTTTTTTTTTTGAATTCTTTTAAGACAATAATTATAACAAAATTGGTTCTATTTTATTTTCTTTAACAATTAAAAGCCAAACAGAAATATTCAAAACCTAGAAATGGAAAAATTAATTAAATTTTTTTCTTACTAGTCTTAGGACTGTGACCTACTTACTAACAGTGTGTGTCAGCACAAAACTATCTCATGGCATTAAAAGGTTAATGTCAGCATCATGCACCATCATGTTTGTGATGTATTTTTTGTATTTGGACTTTTTGTATTTGCTTTTGTAGGAGTTTCAATGTTAGATCAGATCATGCAAATGTGCTTTACTATGATTTGCAACACAAAAGTTTGTGAAAATTGTCCTGAATTTAGGGTAAAAAATGAAGAAAAAAGAAGCGTGTTATTTTGTGTCCCACTTGGTTGTGATAGTTGCTGCTTAGGAGTGTTAATTTACTTGGAATGAGAGGAGAGGCTGTCAAAAGAAGTGTGTAATCAGCACTGGTGGATGGTTCGAATGTGTGAGGACCGTGCCCAAGCTCTGGGTGTGTGTTGTAGCTCTTCACCCTGCATTTTTAGAGCCGTGCACGACATATTTCCAGTCTTCAAGAACACTAGTCTTTGGATGAAAACAGAGCAGATCTTAACTAAACTGACTGTGTCTGAGCTGAGGCAGAAGGAGAGTCCTGATACGAGATGTATAGCAGAATGCGTCTGCTTTTACAGAGAGCCAAGATACTTTTCAAAGTATGATGAATGATGCAGAGAACTTTTGCCACAACCTACCAGACCGCACACGGTCTGCGTTAAATTTGAATGGAAGATTATCAAAAACATATTGTCATTCAGCTGCCTCTCATTGATCTGAATTACCATGCTATCCACAGTACCAGCACTTACACTGTATTATTTTGGTTAGTGCACTACTTGTGCCCTCTTCAACTTGCTGATTTTGGGATCTGCTAATTTGCAGTGCTCTCGGTAGAATGTTGGCCTTATTTAAATGGACTGTCTGAGTATTTGTAAATTAGCATATTGTTAGTAGATCATCTGCAGAACTTTTACTCCCATCAGAGCATTTTTGTGATTGCAACCTCACTAAATTTGCTCCGCTAATGAAACCTGGTCCTTAGTGTCCTACAACATCTGTAGAGCTGCACACTACAGCACCTGATTAGTAAAAGTTTCAGTGAAAGATCAAAGATCTGTTTAACATATATACTCGGTTCCACTTTCACTTGTGCTGCAATCAGCTGATTTCATTTTGTGTGCCAGAGGCTGAAATTAGTGTCACAGTCTACAGAGTGGACAGGGACGTCACTTTGATTCTTATTGCACAAAAGGACGCGAGCTATCAACAAGAGTTTGATCGCGTCAAACTCTTGTTGTGCTGGTTTTTATCTTTGCTTTGTGGTGTCAGCTTTGTCTTCATACCTAAATACTAAGAGAAGGATCATATGTGTGTCCTCATTAGGGATTTGTGTTGTGTGCATCTGTAGCTTAAAGGGTTTATATTGTTAAATGGTCATTTTGAGACAGTGTGTTCAGGTTGTTTCATGGGAAAGTAATGGAATGACATTTGTGATGAATTACTTTCTGTATTTGATATGTTGCCTAGCAATGGTGGTGACTCTCAAAGTGGAGCCGATGAGAACCAACTGTATTGATTGTCTGCTGATTGTCTATTATCCCATCTTCCTTCTCTCACCCCAACCGGTTGCAGCAGATGGCCCCGCCCCTCCCTCATCCTGGTTCTGCCGGAGGTTTCTTCCTGTTAAAAGGGAGTTTTTCCTTCCCACTGTCACCAAAGTGCTTGCTCATATGGGGTCATATGATTGTTGGGTTTTTCTCTGTATGTGTCATTGTAGGGTCTACCTTATAATATAAAGCGCCTTGAGGCGACAGTTGTTGTGATTTGGTGCTGTAGAAATAAAATCGAATTGAATAAGTAATATCAATAATGGAATTGGAATCTCTAAATTCTATCAATTCACATCCCTAACAATAAAGAATTTAAAAATCTAATGTTACTCTAATATTTAAAGTATATTGCAAGTAAAGTGGATGCAACTTTAGCATTAGTTTCTGTCAGATATCTAAAATATCACAGATAAAGCTAGCCTAAATGCTTTCGGTATGTGAACAGAGCAAATGCAGGTTTTCTTCAAAGACTAAAACTAAATCAGTCTCGTGCCAAAATCAACATTGTCTGTTTAAAGACAGGAAACACCTAAAATATGAGTGACAGTTATTAGTATTAGCATTGACACTAGTAACATTACCACCAATGAACAGGAGTTGACAGATCCCTTACAAGATATAGTATAGAATTATTTTTAAAAGCAACATTTAAAAGGTATTCTTAGGTTTAGGTTAAATTCAAGGTTTCAAGGTCACCTTGAATGAGAAGAGAAAGCAGAAGGTGGAAACGGGAGGAAAACAAAACCCTCAGCTTACATTATGAATGCTTGTGTCAGAGTGAGTTAAGGTCAATGAGCATACTTATTAGCCTCTCAGGTAAATGACTGTGAGATCAATTACACTCCTAATGGCACAGAACCTCATGCTAATTATGATCATTATTTCCTTATTATGTCTGTCGTCAGTGTAAAATCTTTGTGTGTGTGTGTGTGTGTGTGTGTGTGTGTGTGTATTAATATGCATTTATAAAAAAATACTTTTAATCTCTAGGAAACAACTAGCATCTTTTCATTAGGTTTTCAGGAAATACTGAAGTTGGTTAACATTCATACCAGGGGAGTGTGGTGAAAAAAGAAGTGCTAAAATTAGGAAATTACAGCGACGTCAGCTGGAAGTAGCAACTCTCCTCGGCACTGGGTTTGTTTTCCTTTTCTCGAGATTCCTTTTTGCAAAAATGCACAATGGATATATAACATGTCTGTGTGTGTGTGTGTGTGTGTGTGTGTGCTGATTGTTAGCTATAGCAGTAGACTTATAACTGATATTTTGATCCATATGCATTTTCTATAAAAATGAATGAATATTTAAAATAGCATGAACTGATTGGTTTTGCTGCGTAAATATTTGCATTATATTTTGCCAGATATGACTCCAACATGAAGAATTATGGAGCTATTTTTACCGTGTTTAGAGGTGAGAGGGGACTCGTGTTGGTGCTGTGAATGATTTCCTATTAGAGACGTTCGCTTTGACTGCACTGAGTGGCAGGGTGACTGGTGTGCACTGTATATCTTGACATCTTCAGTATGTCCACACTTCCACTTCAAATTGCCATCCATGTTTTCTGTAACTACCCGCACATACTGTGTTACACCACCTGCATCTCTGATTGTATTTTTATCTTCAAGTTGCTGTTTTATGATTTACTGTTCTTTCCCGGTTATTTACCATTTGACATGTCCTCAGGTTCTAGGCTTGAACCTGAAAATCACACAAAGACTGGCTACACAATAGATCTTTGAAGTTGGGAGCATCGAGTCCTTAAACTCAGATACGTGAAAGTCACCAAAAATAAAAAAAGGAAGTCAGCTGTGTTTGTGTAGGTGGTATGGGTTAATAATAGAGTAATACTTCACAGTATTGGATGACTCATTCCAGAAGATGATGCATTTTCAACAGGAAAATTTCATAATTTTAATATAGATATTGGTGGCTTTATGGCACAAATGTTGCTGATGGTTGGAAACAGCACAGACAATCAATCCCTCACGATGCATACTTGAGGATTTTCCAATTTCTAGTTATTAAACACTGTTTTCCACACGGCAGTAGGGCACACAATCAACACTTGCTCTAATGCTATCCCATGTGTAACAGTTGCTTGTTTTTGTGCAGTCACAGTCCCCTGAGCCCTATTACCGAGGTGTGATGCTGAGTGTAAGGATCTGTTTCATGAAAGACTACTCACCTTTTCCAGTTCACCCAAATAATGACTTTCCAAGAGATGCATGGAAAAGTCATGTAAAGGATGTGAAAGAAGCATGGACTTACAGTATATTTGACTGCACTTTGTTTAATATGTTTCCAGGCAACTTTCAGCATTTTTTCATTTGTGCATATGTGTGCACATTCATTCTTCTACTACTGCTAGGAAAATTAAAGAGGTGACAGTTCAGTGATGAAAAAATACAGCACAAAAGCAGAAGACTGGATGACCCTGACTGATGTGATTGGCAAGAAAAATTAAGTGTAGGTTTGAAAAAGTATTAATCCACAGGGTTAATGTCATTAGCAAAATCTAATTAGTGTCAGGTATCAAGAGACAAAGTGGAAGCTCCAAATCAATGAGGATGAACTGAAAGCAAGGGTTAGAGACACTTATTAAATAGAGGAAAAACGTGAGAGGAATTGATGATTAGTAAAAAGAAATCCACGTTGTACTTCATGGTGTCCCCCGAGAAACATTCGTGTGCACCTTGAATCTAATGTCTAACCTGTTATTTGTCTCTGGGGTCAAAAAACCAAATGAAACCCGTTTTTCTTTTTGCTTTTGTCGTCTTCTCCTTTTCTTCCTCCTCCTCCTCCTGTTGGCTGGTCCCTTTATGGGTTGCCACACTGAATCATTTGCCTCCACCTCTTCCTATCCTTGGCGTCTTCTACTGTCACACCAACCCTCTGCATGTCCTCCTTCAATACATCCATGAATCTTCTCCGTGGTCTTCCTGTCTTCCTTCTGCCTGGTAGCTCCATCTTCAGCATCCTTTGCCCATTATATACACCATCCCTCCTCTGCATGTGTCCAAACCATCTCATCTCACCTCTCTAACTTTGTCTCCAAATTGCTCAACCTGAGCTGTCACTCTGATGTACTAATTTTTAATCCTGCCCAGGCTGGTGACTATCTGAGCATCATCACCTCTGTAACCACAGGCTCCGTGCTCTGTCTTTTTGTCAGTTCCACCATCTCCCAAACCATACATCATAGCAGGTCTCACTAGCATCTTGTAACCCCTCCCACCCCATGCACGCCTCCATGATGGACCATCGGAGCACGCGCAGCAAAAGACTCATCGCCCCGAAATGCAGAACTGACCGCCACAGGAAATCCTTTGTCCCAGTGGCAATAAGACTGTACAACTCTTCCTCGCTCTGTAGGTGATTTTCCTGAGGATTAATAACAA
>VUQG01009570.1:5531-16105 GCA_015106755.1 Etia nguti | reverse complement strand
CTGGCACATAAACGCCCTGCCTCACCCTCGGGGTGAAATTCACTGTGCCTACTGCCTCCGTCTAGACTAAATTCATACACACAATGAGTAACATGCTTTCTTTTTTGTTCAAATAAAGACGTTTTCAAAAGGCCTTTTATTCACCAAAGGCTGAAGAAAAGTGGAGTGTGTTGTTACCATGGCAACGGCAGGGCTGTGACACCTGAAACCTCTTTCCTTACCACGTCCCAGACCGCGGAGAGCGCTCTGACAGCCGTCCACACAGAACACCTTTACAAAGTGTCTCTCTCAATTTCCAGTAGTTATTACAAAGGAGCATTGTAACAGACAAGAGGGGGAATTAAGCTCCACAGCCCAGGATCAGTCACTCTAGTTAATGTTAAGACTGGAACATTCACCTCTTTTAAGTGTTTTAACATGTTACACAGGCTGTCATTAGTGACAGCACGCATACGTATTATATATGTGCCTTATTAACCTACATATCTGATGATTTCTAACCGTCACACTCAGCAACATGTGTTCAAACCAAACTTCTTGTCTTATAATGTCTCAGAAAAAAAAGCCTAAAAACAACTCAGTAAACAGGAGCTAATTCTCAGTTCATGTTTTATTTTCTTTTTTTCCCCCCGTCTTTGATATTCTTAATAATTTATACTGCATAAACAAACAGGACCCTTATCACTCCCCTGGCAATAAACCTTTACCAGCTATCCTTGTAAACATCCTACTTATTCCCCAGTGAACAACTCAAGCTGCTCCGAGTGATGGCATGCAGTCAAGCTCCATATTTTGAAGATATTGCTTCCATTAGTGTTCATCATTGTTGCCATAAATTTTTATTCATGCTTTACACTTGCACTTTAAACTTATATCTTACTGATACTGTCGAAAGTGTTTCGTGTAACGTCTTCGTTTCAGCGGGTTTCTTCCTGGGTCAGAGAGCCTCACCGCGAGTTTATTTCAAATCTCCACGATAGCAGAAATTTTGGCACAATATTTGGCACACAGTGCGTCTGATGCATTAAATAACCTTGTGTGAGGCGTGCTTTGATTGTTGTGAGTTCATTTCAGGATGGAGTTACACATGCTATTGATCACAGAGAACCCTCTGAATATTTCATCTCATACTAACACCGGAAGGCTCGCTACAAATCTTTCCAATTTTGACAGAGGGTCAGAGAGTTTAGTCTGAAGGGACGTGTTGGTTCAGATGAGCTTTGATTTGTCCTAATCGATTCTCAGCCCTTTCATCTCTTTGGTGTGTGTGTGTGTGCGTGTGTGTGTTTGTGTGTGTGCGTGCGCATGTGGAGTGGCTCAGAACACTGGCCTGACCACAGAAGTTTAGCTCTCAAAGAAAAGACAGGAGAGAAGCCCTGAATGCCAATAATGCATCTGCTCTATTTAAGAAGCTGAACCTGTCTCCAATAGACTTAGACCATACATCCCTTTGTAGTCCTGACACCACTGCCTGTCCACTGTCTGACAGTGTTTTCTCCAAGCGGATATACTGCGATTTTTCTTTACATTCCTAAAAATCAAGCAACATCCACTCTAAATAACATTTACAGTATCAATCGCTGAAGTTTAGAGCTGCACACATTGTAAAGAGGCAACAGATATTAGCTGTCTCCCTTCGGGAGGGCCTGGGTGTTACTGAACATGATCCACTCACCTGGACATGGATGGATTCATTGCTAGCGCTGGATAGGGGTGACGGAATCCCCCCGGAGGGATGGAGTACATGTGCTGGCCCTGCCTGGGAGACAGAGGTACACGGAATGAGCGAAGGCTCCAAAGTGAGGTGGATCAAACACAGCTGACAGCTAACCCATCAGCACTAATCCTCCCCTCATCAACTCAAATCCCCTGCTTGTGGAACAGCACCGCTGCAATTGATTACAGGACCCATGGCAAAACCAATAAATGCTCATAAATTCCTCCTGTCATGATACTGTCATGATATAGCGCTATGCTGCATTAAAACATGGGTGTAGCAATCAAAACATTTCTGGACAAGAGTTTTCCTTTTTATATATATATATTTTTTCTTGCTTGACTTGAATGTTATAAATCATTTATTGTGCTTTTTTAAATTTTAGATCTCTGCGAGAAGCGGTCTGAAGTTGGCCACTAAGCCAGCACAGCTAATTAGCTAACATCTCTGGTGGTGTGTTAATATGCATCATCACAGCAGGTGGACGCGCCCACAAAGCGAACTCGTTCCAAGAAAGTGACGCAACATGGCCGTCAAAAAAATCTATTTTTTAGGAGAGCACATGTAACTGCAGTCAGTTAAAAAAAGATATGATATGTATAAATAACTAAGTAATACATCTGGCTATGCAAACAGATCACAATGAAAGGAACGTACTGTGGCATGAGCCAGCTGAGAGGGTGTGCAATGGAACCGACAGCACCAGGAGACAGGGGGTAGTATGGAGACAGTTCTGATGGGTGAGGTGTCCGAGGAATACCTGCGGAGGCCACAGAAAGATCAATTTAATAGAAAAAAACTGTGTATCAAAATTGCACACTAAATTTTTTTGTGTGTCACAAAAAACGGGATCACAAATATTCTGTCTGTTTTTAAGACATGTGAAACTTTCAAGCCAATAAGATGTGCACTTATCTGTGCACATTTAAGTGCTTAATTTCACATTATTATAACACAACAAAACTGTAGTTTTATTGCCAGAAAGATTCCATGTGAAGATTACTCCATCCATCAGATGCTTTACCTGTCTTTGGGTCGAGGATCTCTGGGGAGAGGTGCGATGGCGGCGTGCCAGGGGAGAAGTGTTCATTGCTGTAGGTGATGAGGGGCGTCAGTGGGTGGACATGGTGAGCATGCTGTACCACTGGGACTTTATTAGACTGAAGGAGACACAGAGAGCTGGATTTGAGCAACAAGTGCCTGACATCATGTTTGAAGAGAGTGACGCTAATCTGTTTTTCTGTATTAGCGTTTTATTTACGTATCGAAGAATTATTTATATTTGTAGCTGAAGCAAACATTTTGTCTCCCATAAGCGTTCGCTGCGCATGATTCACGCTGGCCATTGTTCAACAGAAATGCATGCCATAAATAGGCCATAATTTGTGAATGCCCTCCATGGTAAACATCCCAGTTTATGCGTGTGACCGGCCCTGTGATGCAATCTGGACCGGCACCAAGAAGCAGTAAAAAGGCCTCGCGGACACATGCCAAGATCATTACGGCCATTTAGCTGAGAAGAGAACTGCTTGTTCAGTCCAAGAAGAAAAAACAACGGTGCCACCGAGTCCAAAAGTCGCACCAGCAAGCCGCAAATAAACACAATGGGGCTAAGGTAAACGAAATGACCGTAAACATGTGGAGCCATCATCTCCCACTCCGTCTGACAGCAACAACCACGGGCGGATTACAAATGCTGCTAATGTTGGAAAACCACTTAAAATTCTGTATAACTTCAGATAAGTGGTGACGAGCAGAAAGGCCAGCAACACGCAGAGTATGTCTTTCCCTTATTTCCACAATACTTCACACACTGTGAAAAAAAAGCACATATCCTCTGTGAGATCTGACCAGCATTAAGAAAGGGATGATGAAGACAATAATAATAACCAGCGTCTCTACTTTCATTAGGCAGCACTCAGCCTAGCAGTCATTTCCCCTGGCTGCCTGGCTGAATAGAGCACTTGTTGGCTCAACTTGTCACAAGGGAGGGTCAAGGGGTGGGAGGGGAGAAAGAAGTCTTGTTCCTCCAGGCTAACCTTTCTTCAATATCCCTCCCCACCCCCTTCCCAACCTCTGTCTCTCTCTCTAACGTGGTCTGCTAGGGAACAAGGTTTGCATTGAGAGTCCTGTACGCTCTCTTGCTTCATGCTGCTAAGAATTGTTCCAAATGTTAGCTTTTTCTCTGCAGCTTTTTTTTTTTTAAGAAAAAGGAAGGTCCAACCTTTTCCTCTCTTTTTTAAAAAAAACAACTCTTTAGCAAAGTGGTTTCTCCCGTTTAAAGCAGGCTTTGATTCAGGTAATGCCAGATGGAGTGGGGAAAATATTTACTGGTGTTAAACATGGCTATATTAAGATCACTTTCCACAAGAGTTCTCTTTTTTTAAAATTTCTCCAGACTTGGAGGATGCGAGGTAAATGCATACGGAGAACGGAGGTCTTTGGATCGTGGTAGAGATGGTGTTGACTTAGTAGGTTAAAATCCTCAGTCCCACATGTCATGTATATTTGAGTTGTGCTTTGTTGTTCCACTTCATGTACAATATGCCGACTTATGAATTTCCCTATATTGTGAGAGCTGTTTGAGACCTCTAGACCTGGGTGCCAACACATTTTGGGAAGCAGTTCAGTGAGAATTTGAAATGATGCCCATTAATAATTCATATCTTGGAATACACGAATCGTGCGCTCCAAACATATTTCTAAGTTTGAAGGCACTAGTTTCAAATCCAGGCTGCCTTTTCCGTTCGGCAGCCTGACAAAATGTAGAGAGAAATGCCATGTGCAGCTTCCACGGACGCAAAACTATTCTGACCTACATGCTACCTGTTAGAGCTTCTCTGTTAGAAATGAAAATGGATACTTGAGCTAGCAAATTCCTTTTTCTAGATATATTTTTTTACATTAAATGAATAAAAATCAGCATAATTTTAAGCTCATGTAAATTAATTAAATCCAAACTCAAAACCAAACAACTTGTTTATCAGCGCCTTCTTTTACTCGCTTTATGTCCGGGGTAATATTTCTCAAGCCAGTGAAAACCATCATAGGCGTAGTATTATTATCCACAAGCAAAGTGTAAGAGGAAAACCGCAGGACTCATGAGCCACGTTTTAAATACAAACAACACGTACAGACGCAGTCTACGCCAGAAAGATACAAATCTTTACATCGATGTGCTTGTTCCAAACATGCCTGCAGTGGTGCATAACTCTCATCTATCCAAGTAAAAACACTCAGAGCTGCTCATGGAGTAATCTGAAATAGTAACAGGAAGGTTTAAGAGAGAGAGAGAGATGGGGGAAAAACAAAAAACAAAAAAGCCAGAGCAGAAAGTTTCGGAGCCGGTGCAGAGAAAAGATGTCTGTCTCTGAAGAGGGCTTAAAGCTAAAAAGGCCGAGGTGGCAGCACCTAGCCTGGCTGTCCAACTTGGAACGGTGCTAAGAAAAGCACAGTCCTTGGTCAGTGTGGGTGGAGGGGTGGATTTCATTCAAGCAAACATGTTTTTGGATCCTGCACATCTGAATTGAATTACTAGGCAAACAGCCGATGGGGAAGAGAGCTTAGAACAAACTGAATAACCCCGCAGTTTTGTGTGTCTTTATGCTCGGCGATTCTGGGTGGGAGGCTCAGAGGCCTTTCAAAACTCGAGGAAAGACGGGGTGAAAAGAATGCCTGGCATGCTGAGAAATCCGAGCCTTGTTTGTCAACGCCAACAGGAAGCGGACGTGAAAGGGGACTGACCGTGTCGTACGGTTGTGTGTCTTTAAAATCAGCCACTCCAAAAAGTATGCCATTCATCACAGGCAATGTGCGCTTTGCGACTGGTCATCGCCTCTGACAAGGTCAACGGCATTATAATTCTAGGTTAGAATAATACGGCATCAGATTACTGGAGTGAACATCCTCAGCGGTCATTAAATAAATTAAGAGAGCTAGCAAAGTCAGCACCATAAATATCGCTGTAAACACAGACAGATCTCTCTGGAGCCTAACCAGCGATAAATATTTGTAAATTATCAGACAGTAACATTATTTTCTGGTAAATCGGCCATTAATAAACAGTATCTTTTCACTCAAGAATTCAGTCTGCAGCACTCGATCTGAGTACGCTCCTCTAAAGAGTTTGACTGGAATCAAAGCACTGGTTCCTCATCACATTTCTGAAGAGGATCTTGTCTCTGCAGTGGCCCAGCAGGACTGCAGACCTTAGATCAGTATTCAGTACAGTCCTCCCAAAGCCTTTGATTTCATGGATCTCGGTTGTTCGCTGCCTAATGCAAAACGAGAAAATCTCACCGGACTCCCAGTGAAAGGTCTGTTAAAGGAATATAGGTCGAAGGCAAATATGTGCATCGCTTTGGGGAGGGGGAAAAAAAATGTATCGTTTTTATTTAATATTTCTTCTTAAAATGTTTTAAGAGCCCAGAGATGTAAAAAATTGCACCAGATGCATGCGGGGAGACAAAAAGGCATCTCTGGAATGTTGCTCTCTACCTTGCCACTTCGATTCATTTAAACAATTCGGTGACTAAGTGGCTTGTGATACGCTGACAGGATCAGGCCCCTCGGTGCCGTGATTAGTCCATACCATATTGAAACAAAGAGGGCGATTCTGTAAAGCGCAGATCAGCCCATATTTGACGACTGAGTGTGCTGTAATCCAGTAAGCAACTGAGGGACAGACAGCCAGTTCTGCCTGATTAAAGAGTCACAGCTTCTCTGTAAACCAGAATAACAGAACTATTCAGTAATGAGACAGACAACAGGCCTGATGGACGAATTACTGCTAGCAACTTAATGACCTCAGAGAGGGAAGTATGGCAAGGCTTGTGATCACTATTAGCAAAGTGTGAATCGGTATATTATAGAAGATTCCTCTCCTCTCCTCTCCTCCAGCTGGGTCACTACTGATGGGCTGACAAGTTCTCCATACTGCATCACCTGGCCCTGCAGCGCCTTTGATGCATTATTCATGAGGCAACCCTCTGAACACAGGAGCTGAAATGGGGGTTTTTGGGGTTCACTCGAGTGTGCATGTGTGCGTGTGTGTGTGTGTGAGAGACGTGCTGTGGTATGTTCATGAAAAAAAAGCTTGTTCCCTTCTTCCCAGTCCTCCAACCCCACCATCATCATTACTACCAAAAGCAATACCAACTGAATGCTAAACAAACCTGTCTGTTGAATAATTGAGGATCTCGGGCAAGAGCAGGCTCTGATTAGCATACAGGCCTTATGGACCCAATCTGTGGCAAGATGGTCTTTCCCCGGACTTCATGTACCCACCGAACACAATTTCTATTCACCAACATCTTTTCTTGTTTCACGCCGACAGAATCGTCAAAAATGTCAAAGCAATTTTGCTCTGGCAACACCGACTGGCACAGGTCTCTGTAGGCCAAGGTAGAAATCTGAGAGTGTATTGTTCCCAAAAAATTTAAAAAAAAAATCCACATATCAACATGTGGCAACTCGCTAAAAGTTATTAATGTGCAGAGGAGCCTGACTGAGCAGGCCTCTCCATAACAGAGTGCAAAAACCTTATCGGTGAACCCAGTTGTCGACATGCTTTTAAAATGTATGAATACACATATCCCTATAAGCAGGCCCCAACAGATAATCCAAACTGTGGCGGTCCATCTTCACAAAAAGAAAAAAGCAACAATGTCAGATCTAACACACGCAGGGAACAGGTCCGCTTCAGGAGTCCCTGCTGGGGTCTCCTCACCGTCTCCTTGGGTCTCTCTCTCTGGCTCCTCTTGGCCCTGGGCAGTAATCCCTGGCCCCCCGTGTGTGCCCATCCGCTCCCCCTGCTCTCATTAGTGCAGTGTTGGGGCCTAGGGAGCCTGCAGGCCTGGGGAGCCAGCCTGCTGCTCCCCTCCCACTCTCCTTCTCTCTCCTCGGCTGGAGTAATGAGCACATAATCAGCCTGGCTCCCTGTCAGCAGCAGCACACCAGAGGAGTATGTGGGCACCTGGCCCAGAAGGGGGGGTGGGGGGTGGGGATGGTAAGGGCACAGCGGGGTGATTCACTTTTTATCCTCGGTGCCCACAGTGCGCCGTACCCAGCGCTCGATCTTCCCACCCCACATCAAATAACCCTGTGGTCACAGGTCACAAGATAGAGCATAGCAGCTTGCTCATCTAGATGACAAAATGAAAGCAGTTACACGTTCAATGAACTTCCCCATAACCGACACTGATTTAGGGCAAAAAAAAAAAGAGTAATTATTTTTCCGCGCGTTTAAGTGTTTCATACGTGACATCTGACAGCGCGCTGCCCATCCATTACAGCCGTCTTAACAGTATTAGTATTAACAATGCCAACACCAGTATAGAGCTTGTACAGATGTTAAATTTGAAGGCAATTCCAAGTTCCACTGTGCATATACAAAAACATTTTTTTTAAAAAAACATTTAAATGCATAAGAAAAGAGAAAACATGTTCCAAACTTCTAAAGAGAAATACACATATAAGTACACAAAAACAAATGATACTTTGTATTCAGACAGTTTTTGCCAGAAAACGATCTCTCACATTCCGAGACTTCTACGTTGTTTCTTTCTGTACTAGCTTTTCTGGTTTAATGACATTCAAAGACATGAAGGCCACAAGACACAATAGAGTCACATAAAAAGTAGCAACAGCTACTGAAGGACAGAACAGAAACAATCCAACCGCAGAACTAAACCTCAGTCAACGTTCTTTAATTTCCTTAAATCCAACTGCCGTCATCGCATTCATTTCTGTGAATTATTACTCGCTACAATGGGGATTCAGACAATTTTTTAGTGTTCAGTACTGGCTAAACAGCAAAACTTCAATAAGCAGCTGCTGAGAGTCTAAAAGAAAACCAAAAAGGGTCACTGATAGGTCAGCATTTTTTCTAATAGAATATCTTTAATTGAGACATAAAGTCAAGACTGCAGTCCCATGAGCAAACTCTGTTTCCTTCACAATTCCCCATTAACTGCTCTCAATGAGGACGTTGTCAAATGCATCAGTGCAATTACAGGATTCAGCGGATCAACCGCAAACGTAGCAAGCATGTCTAGTCAGGATTTAAGGTCAAGGGGGCTGAGTCACGGCGACTGTTTTCGACTACAGAGCAGTGACAATGGCTTTCTACTTTCTGCACTGTTTAAAAAATTGGCTTCCTGAACCAGAAAACGCCCCGATGCAATCATGCAGGTGAGATGTTAGATAGTAAACTTCAGGCTCCACGTTATCTCGTGTTTTCCATCTGAAAAAACACACACATCCCTCAGTGAAGCCACAAACCAAACAGGTCTGCTGAGACCCCGCATTGTCTAACCCGAGTGAGACACCATCATGATTAGCTCACACCTGTGTGGGAAAGTTGAGGAACGGCAGGGAGGATCAAACTTGAGAGATTTATGCTGCAGACTGAGTTATTGTGGTAAAGACAGACAGGCTGCTGAGCAGCTGGACTGCGGGTGTTGCAGGCTGTGGTGGGAAGCTGCACATGGATGGATGGGAACTGGCAGATTTGCATGCAAACGATAACTTCATTATTGTGAATAATCGCATTACGCTCATGGTCTGATTAAAGCATTTATACGGCTCGCAGTAAATTGATTCCCTCAATACATTTACATGATTTGTTTGATAATTGGGTTAATGTCTTGTAGGATGCAGCCGGGAGGAAGCATCTTATTAGCGCCACAAAAATAAGGGAGGGTAAATAGTGGGACTCTGCTGGTGTGCACATTAATGGATTCGCTGAGCTGAGTTGTGCAGTGTGTGAAATTCTACTCCGTGTTTATTTCTTCCCTCATGCAAGCTGTTCTGCTGCTTGTCAAGCAAGCACTTAACTTATTCCACAATCTTTCTGACGCACGCACTGAAGCAAACCTGCAGAAGACGTCCGACACTTGCAGCGCGCACGTGCAGCAATCCGAAGTGTTTATCAGTGATCGGTAATGCCAAGAATTCTGACTCAAACCCCGCTTGCACATCTTATTGTTGTCTGGCTTGAATTTTGTTCTGTTTTGAGATTTACTTACTAAATGGCCGGGTGTCGGAGAGCGAGAATCTTTTAGTCCTGCAGATCCGGGGACATCTAGAAGTGGCCATTTCATCTGCAAGTACTGCAAGTGAGAGAGAAAAAGAAAGAAGCAGAGTTGAACCACAGCAAGTACACGCTACAGGGAAAGGGAGTTACAAAAAAACAACCAAAAAACTGAAAATAAAATATATGGATTTAACAAAATGCATTCAAAAATAGAGTCTCATGTGCAAAAATCACTCTCTAATGTGAGTGTAGGCAGTCCAATTTTTTTTCTACAGAGTGCAAAAGTGGCATAAATGGTGTCAAACCCACAGAGATCTCCAGCAGACACCTGTACGAGACCCGCAGTGCTGCTGGAGTCTGACAGTGAGTTCTGGCACAGCGGAGAGTAGGAAGAGCGATGTGAACACAACGGACTGGTGGAGGACTGTGAAATTGCCGTTTGTCAGGGAAAAACAAGAGGCCAGCTGTGGGCGCCCATCGCTAAGCGGGTGGGAAGAGACAGCTGGAAGGAAGAGGAAGAACCATCTAAAGATCAGCAAAAGACTCCTGACTACCCACCTCAATCCGTATGGCCTTTTGACCTGATCGCAGCCCCGGCTCGTTTCTTTCTTCCCCACACTTTTTCAAATATGAAAGCAATCATACTCTTTTTTTTGGCATTTGCTAGACAGAAATCTGCAACTGCTTGTCAGATTATTACTGTTCTTCTCTCCCTTTGTGAGAAATGCGCGCTCAAGAAGAGGTTTCACTGCTCGACGCAACAAGCTGAGCATTTTTTTTTTTTTTTTCCCACAGCAATGAAGATAGCATGAAGCCAGAGAG
>VUQG01009566.1:686-12945 GCA_015106755.1 Etia nguti | reverse complement strand
TGGCCAATTTGTTCATGGAAGAAGTGGAAAAGAGGGCTTTGCTATCCTACCCTGGAACACCACCAAGTCATTGGTTCAGGTATGTGGATGACACCTGGGTGAAAATCAAATCTCAGGACGTACCACAATTCACGGATCACATTAACTCGGTGGACCGACACATAAAATTCACCAGGGAGGATTTGAAAAGTGGCAGGTTAGCCTTCTTAGACTGTGAGATTTCCATCAGTAATGGGGGACATCTAAAAGCTGATGTGTACCGTAAACCTACGCACACGGATCAGTATTTAAGGTTTGACTCTCATCATCCACTGGAGCATAAACTGGGTGTCATCAGGACGCTACAACACAGAGCGAACACCATCCCCACAGACACAGCGGCCAGGGAAGCAGAAGAACATCACTTCAAGAAGGCCCTAAGTAAATTTGGTTATCCCAGCTGGACGTTTGTCAAAGCTGGGAAGGCGCCAAAAGAAAGCTCCAGCCGATCCAGGAGAGAAGGACAACTGCTACCTAAGTGAAAACCTGTAGTGATCCCGTATGTGTCAGGAGTATTGGAGCAGTTGAGACGCATTTTTTCTAAACACCGCGTCTCGGTGGCTTTTAAACCCCAAAACACACTGCGCCAAAAATTGGTCCAAGATTTATACATCGCAGAAACCAAACAACCTCTGGCGAAGCGGATGGCACAACACTGAAGAGCCACCTCATCAGGCGAGGACTCTGCAGTCAATTTACACCTACAGACCAGTGGACACTCTTTCAATGATGTACACATCCTGGACAGGGAGGAACGCTGGTTTGAACAGGGAGTCAAGGAGGCCATTTACGTGAAAAGGGAAAGACCATCTCTGAATCGAGGAGGGGGCCTAACGGTACTACTGTACAGTGCAGAGTGGGTGTGAATGGGTGAATGCACAAGTTGTGTAAAGCGCTTTGAGTGCTCAGAAGAGTAGAAAAGCGCTATATAAGAACCAGTCCATTTACCATTTACCATTTGCTCCTCCATTCACACGACTCATGAGCTAAACTGGTTGCGTTCCACTGCTTTCAAACTGTATTATGTGCTTAATCAGTTTTTTCTAACATTATAGTTTGATTTTCCTTGGTAAGAATCAGTCACTCTGCTCTCTGTAAACCTCTCCACAAACCTCTACTGAGTGGTCAGATGCCTCCATTGCCGCCTCTTCCAGGGAACCACGCTTGCAGCTAGATTGGGAAGCTCTGGAATGACTTATTGAAATTATAACCACCTTTGTGTAACTGATTAGGCTGATTGCTGATGTCTGGGTAAGAGAAGAGATAGGGAAAAGATATCCTGAGTATGTTGTACCTGCTTTGAAGCACAGCCCCAGGAAGCATTCACAATTGTAATTATGACTAATCTCATAATTAAGAGATCTTTTCCAAAAGGTTAAGGTGGTTGTTAATCAGAGATAAGCTACCTGATGTAACTTATGCTATTTTATTAATTATGACATCTAATATTGTCTCATGCCTATGAATTCAGTTCCATTTTTAACATCAGCAGTTCAGGCTTATAAAGCAGTGCTGCTGTGACATGAGGAGCTGAAAAAATTATCACGGTTCAAGTGCAAGTTCCCAGACGAGACGTAGAATCAACTGATCTCCGGCAGTGATCGACAGCGGTGGAGGATTTCACTTTCCACTCTTAACTTCCTGTCAAAGCAGCTGAGCAGCAGTTGCCAGCTACAGCATCCTGCTCAGCGTGACTCACTGTTTGCATGTGGAACACCTTTAACAACAACCTACAACTGAGACAGCTCACAAGACCTGACGTGAAATCATAATAATGTCTGCCTGAATGCTGATGGCCCACCTTTTCTTTTATGACACTGGCACAGCGTGCTTGTAGCCCTCAGGGTCAGATCCATTTATATCTTAACATAAATTCCATTCATCGCCTTATCAGAAATGTCCCTGCCACCGTGTTTGAATGCAGCATTGCACTGGCATGAAGTGGAGGATTTAAAAAGCCCACATGGCATGAAAGGTTTTGTTTTGCCAGCTGGACATTGCCTAAAAGTTTCAGGTAAGTATGTTGCTGTTTCTCACCTTCACTGCTGCACTTAACAAAAGTGTCTGCTTAGCCCTGTGTAGCTGGACTAAGTTGCTACATTTTGGTAACAGGAACCATATAAGACTGACAGGAGTAGTGGAGCTTCACAAAGACCACTTGAGATTACATAGGAATAGGAATAGGAAAATATAGGAAATAGGAAAATATACAGCAGCATAAAACAAACAAAACAAAAAGACAGTGGGATGGGAATGGTAAGACAATGGAAAACCCTTGGCTTAGGAACAAGGGATGAGAAAACATGGGAGCCTCTCAAAACGTCCATAGAAAGCTCAGAAAAAAACAAAAGACAGGAGAGAAAATAAAAGGGGGGCCGAGGAAAACAAGCTCTACACTCATTGTTAGGACTGTGCTGCTGTGTAAATAAACTGCTACCAGGATTTTGGAGGCTCAGTTGTTGTCTAGAAATAGATTTCTAACCCAGATATGAAGATAATGTGTGATAATACTGACTTTAACCCCTTAACACCAAGTGCTTTATATTAGATACATTAGTTTTTGTAAGCGTTTGAGGCTTCTACATCATCAGTTTGATTTTTTCACCCTGAAAATTCTAAAGACATTGTACAATAAATGTTTATGCAATAAAATGCAAAAGAATAAAATAAATAAATATATGCTGAATGTAGCAAATATGATACGAATTAAAACTCATATAAAAATTAATATTCTTTTTTTTTGTCAAAAGGTCCAATAAACTCTCTCACTTCAAAATTTATAATTTTCTGGCAATACTTTAGGTTTTAAAGGGTTAATCCATTTAAGACACTGAAAGGGGCTTTTCATACTGCTCCCTGTTATCTCATATTCTGCAGCTAAATATATTAAATTGAGCACATCACAATGTGCAACTGATGACACTTATTCTCCAGCAGAATCATTTACGAGACACGGAAATGCAGCAAGACGCCTTAAACTTAAATCAGCAAAAGCCACGATGGAAACATTTGTTTGTTCTTCAAAATTTTTTCTTTACCTACATTAATTCCTCAGATCTGATGTTTTTAAATACTAAGAATAAAAAAATCATGTATTTATTAGACTTCCAGTGGATTTTGACACATTTTGCTTTTATAAGTAAATAACTTTCTGTCTGAGTCAATGTTAGAAACTATATTTTTTTTAACTTTGTCTTCATTAAGGAGTTAATATGAGTGAATCTTTGACAGGTCCTTCAGGCATTTGCTGGCAAGACTGTTAAAGTCTGACATGTTTGCTGCAGGACCTTTAGCAGATGTGGCCGATGATGGTGTCAGACACAATGAGGAGAGAAGTGAGACCTCGAGTGGGTGAAGTGAAGAACTTGCCATAAGCAGAATTAACAATGGGCTGGCTGCCTGGAGAGATGACGATGATGATGATTTGCACTGGATTACACCACTCTGGACTTCAGAAAACCATTGAGAGCTTCTTTGAAATGGAGTAACAAACTAAAAATATGCAGCTAATGATAAGTTCTGCATGTGTTACTGGCTATTTTTTTAAGTGTAGTCGTTTAAGCTAGTTACTTTCTGTATAACATGAGTAGTACTGTGTGTGGAGGTCAAAGTGGCTTGAATATTTGCTAGCAACTAACACGCTAACTGCTGTGATTTGTCTGCTTAGCAAAAAATATCTATTAATGATTATTTAATCACTTGTACATCTTTTAATGGGCTCTGACATGTGATATTTTAACAGTTAGATGAGCTGGCTGTTGCTGTTTTGTATTTGTCAGGCTACATGATGATCAGCTGGTGTAGCTTTAGAAAAAACATGTAGAGAGGTACCTTTTATTGTGACTCGACGCTTCAATGCTACTTTTACCTGGAAACACGGATTCAATTATCTATCAAATCTTTCCGTTTTTTAAGTTCACAGTCATCCTGTTTGTAAGGGTACAATCTCTTCAAGTCTGAAAACATTGCTCATTCAAATCAATCATTTATAATGTTTTTCTCACACACACACACATCCAGGATGTAGCGAGGACACCCATAACTGTTGTTAGCTATGACCACAATTTTGTAATGACATTTTATAAAGGTATATATTACATTTTCCTCTTTCCCGAGCCTTCTTCAATACTGCTTATTCAGCAGTTTTAATTTTTTAAAGAGTACCACTAAACAGATAGATGGAGTTTGTGAAATGCCTTTTTTTAAACCAATCCCTCCCTGTCTATATAAAACATTTGTTTTTAAAAGCTGCAATCCGTTTAACAAGTTAACATCATAAGGGTGTTAACAAAGGGTGTTTTTCCCATATTATTAAATTGAATTTCAATGTATTTTGCACAGTGCAAGCTGTGGAAAATTTTGCTTGGATTTCTGTTAAAGTTACACACCACTAAAAATTACTTGCAGTGAAAATATGTGTATATTTATTTTACCTTTGTAGGTAAAACACAATGAAATCCCATTTAATTCTAAGATAATAAAATTTTTAGTCTTTCTGAATTTTCTAATTCAGAAAAACTAAAAATCTGTATTAACTTGTGTAAGACAGTCTTTTGAGAATTGTAGAGGCTGTGCTTTTGTACACAGAAACAAAGGAAACCTGTATTTAATTTGCCCATTTGACATGTCGGTGCAAATTGATAATATTCCAACGTGAGCAAAAACATCAAATCATGGGACTTAATATAAACATATACAGACAAAGGACAAAACAAGTTAATTGACGCTTTAGGACAATAAACACACTGTTTAGTAGTCAAAACCACAAAACAAGGCAAAAATTTGTCTTAGCATATTTTCAGAAAAGCAATTTGTTTGTCTTTGCATCCACGACTGAGCTTATTTGTAACAAAAAAAGACGTTTTTCAACTATATTTTTAACATCTCCCCTTTCAACTAAGCCTCTATGTTTTATGGCTCTGTCTGCATTTCACCAATATTTGCTTTATCGCTAGAGCTGATCATGACTAACAAATGATTTTTATAAGGTATCGCTTGAATATTTGAATATTAATCTAATTGCGGGTCACATTTTATTCCGTTTTTTAGTGTTTGTGTTGGAACTACAGAGTGTGATTGTTTTTGTAATGACAAATTCAGTCACTCCTACTCACCCCATCCAATCAGGATGTACCACCAGAAGTATTTCCTCTGTGAGACGAAGGTCAGAGCCAGCAGCGTCTGCAGATACATGCCCTCCACCAGCAGCCAGAAGTAATTGGCCAGGATGCTGAACTGGAAGAAAGCCACGGCTGACTTGCACGCTGTCTATAGAGAGGAAGCAACAAATCAAAATTAGAAAAACTGGATGTGTCATTATTTAACATAAAAAATACATCTTTTTGTGTAATAAAAGTGAAGGTAGTGATAAAGGGATATTTGATTCTTCTTCTACTTTTATTATAACTTCAGCTGAAGTCAATCAAGTACAAAGAAATACAAAATAAGCACCAAGGAACTCAAACGAATTAAAAAAAAACCTAAAGAATCACAAAACGGCAATTTGAGAAGACTTGCAAAAGAAATTAACATTTACAAAACAATAAAAAAAGGAACAAAAAATTAACAAAATCTACAGACACAAAACCAACAGGAAGATGTGCACAAGCAAAGGTACAGTACATAACCACAAAAACACACAAAGAGTGTAAAACCAGCGCTAAACAATAAGTGAACAAAGATGAACCAAAAAAACCCCGCAAAGATACACAAAAGAATAAAAAGCAAAGATGACAAGAAAGGAATAAAAAGCATGTACACAGAGACCAAAGACCAGAACACGCAATAAAGAACAACCACAAAGGCTCTTTTTTTTTAAATCAGTTGATGAAAAAAGAAACACAAACTTATTCTCCAAATCCAACACACACACATGAAAAAACGCATATTCAGTACATTCTATATAAGGAGATCCTGATACAAAATACATACAGGACGGTCGTGTCTCTATTCCTGTTCACTCTACAACCCTCTGACTTCCAGCACAAGAATGAATCATGACACCTGCAGAAGTCCTCTAATGACACTGCAGTGGTTGGGTGTATTAGGGACAGGGCAGGAGTGGGAGGTGATGAAGAGCTATGTGTAGTACTCTGGCAGAAAACCACCTCCTTCTGAAAGTCAGCCACTCAAAAGAGATGGTGGTTGATTTCCGGTGACTAAGCCCATAACCATGATGGGTGACTGAAACAGTGGACGGCTACAGGTACTAGGCTGTTCACATGAATGACAGACTGGACTCTACTTTTTGAGGAAGCTCAGTTCCTCCAGTGTTTGAGGCAAAACAGCGAAACCAACTTTTGGGAGCAAGTGCTGTCGTCTGCTTGGAGGGGTGGCATCCGTGCCAGAGATGCCAGCAGGAACAACAAATTAATCAGTGGCCAGAATCTGGGAGCGTTTGAGTAGCAGAGGAACAGGAGGTCACTGACAAACTGTTGTCATCCACGGACAACCCATCACACCCACTCCATTTCGCACTACAGAGCCCAACAGAGTTCCTTCTCCCTCAGACCTCACTAACATAAAGTTAGTGGGGTCACTTCAGGAAATCATTCCTACGGTTATACCTTCTTCTATCTATCTATATCTCTATCTACAGGAGATTTAAATTTTTAAAAAAATGTTAAAAATAACTCTACACTCAACACTTTACCTACAGCATCAAAAGAGAAAACTCCCCTCCTTTTTCCACTATAAAAAAAAAGTCTTAAATTGTTGCTAAAAGATTCATCAGTCTAATGAGAGGATTTTCCCTCTCATCGTTTTGCCACGTGTCTTCCCCTCCTTGCCCTCTGTTTCCACTGTTAACTCAATCACACAGCATGTGGGAATCTATTTTGTGATGCAAACATCAATTAGGGCCGTCACCGTGGACATGGAGCAGTGGTCCAAGGTCTCATCAGCAAACAGCACGGTGTCTTTAATGAAGACAGCACTGGCTCTCAGGATGAAGGAGGCGAACAGGTTGATGTGGATGTAGTTTCTGGTGCAGCGGAACTTCCTGCGTAACAATAGCGTAAAGCGTATACTGCATGTAAATTAATATTTCATAAGGCGGAAGAAGAAGGTAAACAACTTCATGAATTTGCATGTGTAAGATGATTCATAATCCTCTGTACTACAAAGACTCTTTGAGGCTTTATCATCTGAATACATGCATATTTTCCTAAAATTATGAGATGTGGTCCTAACCACACAAATCCTGAATGTGTCAGCATCATAGAAATTTCCCCTTTTATTGGCCTTTTGTGGGTGCAGATGGTGGTGTGTGCCGCTCTGGTCTAACCTGAAGGCTGCAAACACCACGATGGCTGTAATGAGGGAGATGAGTGACGTGGCGTAGCCTACGGTGTAAACCTGTCTGAAGGTATAAAGGTAACTCGTCTGGAGACGGGGAAACAGAGAAACTGTTAGTTTAGAAAAATATCAAAATAAAAGTCTGAAGCTGTGAGTCTGACTCAAATCGCTGCAACTTCAAAGGTTCTTTCTTTATAAGATTCATGAATGAATAATAATTTATTTAAGCTTTAGATACAAAAAGTGGCAATTATACTAAAACACTGAAAAACATGTACTTTTAACTGCGTAGTTATTCAAATATATAAACAATTTCAGGACCTGTAAAATCCCCTGAGTTGTTTACATTTATTCCTGGAACAAAAGTCCTCACAGCTAACTACAAATAGATCTGACATAAAAAGGAAACAGCAATAGAGGAAGTAGAAACAATATGTTCATCTTTCATTGACTGGCATGATTACAACCACATGTCCGTATACCTCAGACTCAGGCTCGCTGTCATCGCTGAACACGCAGGCCTCCTCATAGGGTGGATACATTTCCGACCAACCGTCAGCAGTACAGTTCCTGTAAACATACCCTAACGTGGGAGTCCAAAGAGAGAACGCAAGGAGACAGTTAATTTCAAATGTTTCAATCGCACAAATATATGAATGTTGTTCCTTTACTGGGTTATTGTGCCCTTCCTGACACAACCCCAAAAGGATTTGTGTTTCCTTCCAGGAACAAACCGGGGATCTTTTTGTTTGCAAGGGGAATGCACAAACCACTTGGAGCCACTTTTTCAGTCTGTTAAGAATGAAAGCGGCAATTTCTTTTCAGTTTATGGGTCACATAACCACTACATGGGAACCTATAAATAACACCTTCAAATTGTCTCTTTCTTACAAAGATGTACAACTACCTGCTGAAAATGTTCACATGTAATGCACCATGCATCTGCAAAACATGGTGATGAACACCCTGAGCTCTCAACAACATTCAGTCAAGTCTCCTGTCCATCTATTTGTAGCTTTCAACACGATGTTTGAGTGAAACTGCTAAATGGCCTCTTTCTCTACAATTTTGGCACTTTGCAAATCCCTCCAGTGGGACAGTGTGATGGGCTAGTTCTGACCTGCAGGCTGTTTGTTTGACAGCCCGGGTTTAGAAGCTCAGTCAAGCAGTTTTCGTTACGCCATGTGTCCTTTTCTGTCTTGGTTTTTAGTCATTTCCATACATTTTACAACACAACTGTCTGACAATAAGAGCTATTTTAAATCTAACTGAATAAAAATGTGTTATTAAGGTCCCTTTTTGTTGTGAAATGCTGTTGAAATTACACCCTTGCTCCTTTGGTCAAGTTTAACTTTTAGGGTGCTTGAAAAGTGAAAAAAAAAAAGTGTCGTACGAAACCTACTGAAACTCTGCAGGTGTATTTTTCTTTTTATCTTTCAGGGCTAATAACTGCTATACCATTATCATCTTTTAATTTATTTTTCTGCTTTACTTTTGAAGCAAATCCTCTACTCAGTCTATTGAAGCTCAGTTTGGTCTCTTCCAACTTCTTATGGAAATATCTGGCCCTTTATCTTCTAAAGTCTCCACTGTGCTTTCTTCTGAGACTGTATCTTCTGTTTAGTGCAAAGCAGCAGTGTACAGTGATTTTTGACTAATGACATCCGCTTGCTGTGACCAAAAGCAACACTGTGAGAATGAACAGAAGTTGGTGGCTGGACAGTTAAACAATATGTAGAACCTCATCCATAAGCTCAGGGGAGCCTATTTTCACACTGCAGCAGTGTTTTCACATAAACATATCGAAGAGAAGTACTTTAAATGATATGCTTCCCTGCAGCTGTGTGCAGGGAAAAAAATTAAGAATATTTAGAAAATTGCTTGTGAAACCATGAAAAGGTTAATTTCTTTATAATTAAATATTGCATCATAATACAATACAATACAACTTTATTTGTATAGCACATTTAAAAAACCAGCGGTACACCAAAGTGCTTTACAATAAAAAACAGGAAAATTAAGACATGATTAAATAAAAGACTATTAACAAAGTACCACATATGTCATCAGGTTGAGGGCACTAATTATACAGGAATAAAAGGGAATATAAGAACAAAGTTACTAAGAACAGATATAGCTAAAAGATAAAGTACATAGATAAAAAATTGAGCCAAATATAAAATAGGGACACTAACTAGATGGAAAAGCTATGTTAAATAATAATAATTGCATTACACACCTTGCTTTAACCTACAAGCTTTAAGTCATCATTCCGGTACACTTGCAGCAATATTTCCTCTCTGAGACTATTTCGATCCATCAGTGCTTTCAGTCAAAAAACGTTTTATTCTTTTATGTCCACTGACGTCTGCTTTTAGTTAAAGTTTATTTGGATACAGCTGGTGACAGGAGAAAGTCATCCGGTATTTGTGGGACTGTGTATTTAAATGTCTTTGCAAGCGTGCAGGTAATAGCAGAATTGCTGTGTAGCAGAACAAAGATGCACAAAAATACATGACAGGAGGGGTTTTTTCTTTGTTCATTGTTTCCTCTGAGCAAACAGAAACCAACTGGAGTCCAAATGCTGCAAACTGTGCAGCTGAAAGCAAAGCCTCTTGTTTGTTTTAGGGTGATCAGCAATTCAGATCATAATGAGTCGTTATTTCCATCAAGGTAAAGGAGGAAAGAGCATTACTCGTTAATTAATGTGGCTTTCCCTCTGCTAATGATCCTGTAACAATACAATGGTGCACAGACCAATATTTCTGTCTGTGTGCGTCATTTTAAATGTTTACTTGCTCTCCCATAAGGACCAGTTTAATAGTTGCAAAGCATGTAATTGTTTTAAGAAAAGAAAAAGCTCACAAACATCTTAATGCACACGTATGGTGTGGATTATTTACACACGTATGTGTAAATATAAAAACTGATAAATGCAACAGCTCATTATTAAGGAAGAATTTATTTCTCGTGGTGTCACAAGGACTAAAAGGATGTCAAACTGTGATGAATGAACCCTGCAGACAAGATTTCAAACCACTTCTGCCAAAAACATCCTAGAGCATAATATATATATATATATATATGTATTCTTGCCAACAAACATACATGAATAATACATGCTATGATTCTCCAGCAGTGACTCCAGCTTGCATTTGCTGTGCTGATTATCCAGTGTAGATAATTAGACTTAGTATTGGTGCGACAGCACAGCATCAACAATCGGATTTTTACATTATCGTCCGTATTTTAACAATTCTGGTGATTAGATGATTTGATTATGAGGATCTGTTCTTCTGTGTTCACTGAGGCTGGCATGGGAACCAACCTTGATTGCTGGAGAAATGCTGGAAGACTTCAGAGCAGGACAAATTGACCACCTGCCCAACCTCAGCTCTCAGCCAGCACCCGATCTCATCCCACTCTGTTTTACACCCTGTGAACAGAGACAAAGGGAGAAGCAGCAGAAAGGTATTAATAACACTGTCACAATGCTGACACTGACACTCTGACGCTCTGACAGCATAGACACTCAGGTGCTCAAGATTTAGTGCAAAATCCAGCTGCAAAGCTGAACATCTCATTTATCAAGCTTTAGTGAGAATAACTCTACTTCCACATGCCACATCCTAAAAGTTTGTACTTATATTTAAAACTTCATAGGTAATTAGAACAGGTTAAGTTCACTAAATTTATGCAAACATTTACAGTTTTACTTAGTAGCTTTGCAAATTGCAATTTGTACAAAATATACAGTACTTTTCAAAAGTCTTAAACCACCCCTCATATGTTTACAAATGGGAAATAGGTGCAGTGATTTATTGAACATCTACAAACTTTTGTTAAAGACCACTTTAAAAGTTGCATGAAAGTTTGGCTCCTTATAAAGAAAATATTCACTGTTCAATTCATTTCAATTTTATTTATATATCACCAAATTGCAAGAACAATTACTCAAAGTTATTAGCAACTTTTTCATATTTCAAGGTGAAGACCCTAGAAAACCCCAACAATCACTCAACCCCCTGTGAACAAGCACTTGGCGACAATGGGAAGGAAAAACTCCCTTTTAACAGGAAGAAACCAGCAGAACCAGCCTCAGGGAGGGGGAGCCATGCCCCTCCACGAGGCATGGCCACAGCCATGAGGGAGACAGGTCAACAAATGCACTGTTAGCAGCAGCCTAGACGTATGGCAATATAACTAAGGGAGGGTTCAGCTCACATCATCCAGTCCTAAGTATAAGTTTTATTAAAAAAAAGAAAAGTTTTAAGTCTAATCTTAAATGAAATGTGGCTTGAGATTTGTATAACTGAATTTCTAAAACACGACTATTCTGAATGTTACTTGAGTATATTTTCAGTGCTGGACTTTTAATTAATTAGCTTCAGCTGATTAGCTCTGTCTGCTGCGCTCAATCTGTCACACCAATCTGGAAAAATGGCAACGAGTCATTATTCAATTCTCTCTCGTCTTCGGGGCTCAGACTGTGAAACAGGAAGCAAACTTTGTTCTGTCTGAAAACCTTCTCGTGTTTTCTGATAGTGTGTGTGTGAGTTAGGGATAAACGGTAGTAACCAGACCGAAAAGCAGCGCACATTTCAGTGCTTTATTTTGGTGCTTTTTTTTTTTCCTGAGATGTCATACACTTAGGATTCTAGCCAATCATTTTACCTTTCCAAGGATAGTAGGCGGGCCCAGGTACGTACGTTCTTTTAGAGCAGAGCTACAGATTAAAAATGCCCAAGGCGAAGCGGTCGAAAGTCTGGCTGTACTTCACAGCAAAAGATCCAAACTCAGCAGCCTGCAACAAGTGCTTTAAGGTGATACTGTGCAAAGGAGGTAACACCTCGAATCTGACGAAGAACCTGGCGACGCATAGCGTTTTTTTAAAAGCCGAGAAATGCACCGTATTTGATAGCTT
>VUQG01009565.1:78382-98306 GCA_015106755.1 Etia nguti | reverse complement strand
TAGTTTTTGTTTTTTTTTTTGTTTTTTTTATTGTTTGTTTTTTTTTTTTTTTTAATCGTCCACAGGTGGACGTGGACTTGGCCAAGTCCTGCGCTGACCTCCCCGAGGATGATGAGGAGTTGAGGAAAAAGCTTTGGCTGAAAATCGCCAAGCACGTGGTGCAGAAGGAGGAAGATGTTAAGAAAGCCATGAACTGTCTGTCCAGCTGCAACCTGCTCAAAATTGAAGACATCCTACCTTTCTTTCCAGACTTTGTCACCATCGACCACTTTAAGGTCTGTAATAAGTAGGATGTTCTTTCCTGTCTTTTTTTTTTTCCTCGGTGTGTGTGTTTTTGCAGTAAATTGAGCGCTCGGGGTGAGACCTGATCTCTGTAATCAGATTCTGTGTGTTCATAAGTCGAATCTTTAAGCAATGGGCAAGCTTTTAGGCCCTTTTTTGCTTTCTATTTGTAGTAGGGGATGGATATCCAGATTGGGTGATGCTAGCTGACATCTGCATTCACAAATAAAAAAATAGTGTACTGCTTCAAATGAAGGTTCTTAATGCTTTGTTCGTCATGGTTTCTCAGGAGGCCATCTGCCTTTCCCTGGAGGAGTACAACCAGCACATTGAAGAGCTGAAGCAGGAAATGGAAGAGGCCACAGAGAGCGCAAAACGTATTAGGGAAGACATCCAGGAAATGAGGAACAAGTATGGTGTAGTCGATTCCCAAGAAAAGTGTGCTGCTTGTGACTTCCCATTGCTCAACAGGCCCTTCTATCTGTTCCTGTGTGGGCACATGTTCCACAATGACTGCCTGTTGCAGGTAACTCGCTGCACACAGGAATATTTCACTTTTTCTTTAATTCAGTAAGTAATCAATCTGGAAATTATTGACTCTGAATATGTCCTCTGCCCTTTTTTTTCCTTCCACGTTTTTTTAGGAAGTGACTCCTCATTTGTCAGCCTTCAAGCAGAATCGCCTGGAGGATCTGCATAAAAAGCTGGCAGCAACCACGCAATCATCCAAATCGCGCCACCGTCCAGCACCAAAGGATGAGGGAGATACATCAAGCTTGGGCAAGGCCACTGCGGGCACAAGCCGTGAGCAGATAAAATCAGACATTGATGACATCGTCGCATCCGAGTGCGTATACTGCGGCGAACTGATGATCAAATCCATCGACAAGCCTTTCATCGATCCGCAGAAATTTGAGGAGGAGAAATCCAGCTGGCTGTGAACAAAGACTTTTTTTCCCTTCTTTACAATCTCACTATCTGTCAGCAAAAGTGGATCATCCATAGGACAGACACATTAAGTGGAGACTCGCCTGATATCCTGTTGGTAGTGCCTACTGCTGAACACTTAATCAGCTTCTGTTCTCTAGAGACTACACTTGTTTTGTTGTCAGTATTTGAAACTGAACATTTGCACTAGGAGTATGTAGTGAAGAACATAGAGAAGACAAAAATCAACCTGATCTATGCTTGTGCTAGAGCTGTACACTGCATACATGTGCCTAAACCACCGATTATATATAAGGATACAACTGCTTTACACTCATTTTTAGCTGTTAACTGCATTATGTTATGTATTTGTTCGAATCAGTGAAAACACAAAATGCACTAACAAAATATCTGTATGTCCTAAGCTCGTTTTGTTCTCTCCAATTAATGGATCTGTGTTCATCTAACTGTTATATAACATATAGGCTGTTTTGGAGTTCAGCTATGGCACAGTACAGCTTCTCAGTTAGGACAGATTTTTTTTTTTTTGACTTGGCTTAAATGTAAAAAATATTTAACAAATCATTTTATGTTTACTGTGAAAAATGAAAAGCCCTGCGCTTCATCAAAGTTTCTCAAGATTGCAGTTGAGTACTAACAGTCCAGTAAGTTAAAGGAGGATGAGAAAAGAGCAGCATAAGTAAAAAAGATGCCACTGGTGATTCTGTGTAAACTGCAATTTAACATGAAGATCTGATTTTAAGTGATTGCAAATACACCTGTCATTGTTGGGATCGCTGCCTGCCAGTTTCTTTTTTTTAAGTTGCTATTGTCAGGGTCAAGATTTGAGAGGCTGACAACTGGTACTATGATCCAAACACAGATGACGGGAAACTAATGTGCCTACAGTTGTGGACTTGCAATGTTCAATAAACAGATGTGAAAGAATTTTCCTGTATATTTAATTTTATTTTTGCAAAAAACTAATTATTGTTTCTGTTAGTTTTCATTTCTCCAAAGTCTAATTCTTGTTTTTATTTCAGTTTACCGAAATAATTGGTTTAAAAGTAACCTCAGTTCTTAGTTTTAATTATAATAACCTTGCTACCAGCTCCATGAGCCTGTACTCTGTATAATTCAGTCATTATCAGAGACTATAACTGCTAAGTTAGACTATAAAAATATGTTTTTCGTTGTTTTTGTAGTCCTCCGAGAATCTTAAGCCAATTACTTACTCACATTTTTCAAAATTTTGTGTCGGTGTCCACTTTACCTAAAACGGAGTTCCCTTCTAGTGACGTAAGACGTAGCTCGGTAATCTTCGCAGCCAACAGACACTATCAATCAACATCGGAAATTCATCGATACATTTACGTTAGTTGCACAGACACGTTCCAAACCCGAAGGCATGATAGCACTGTCTCGTATTTTATTAGTGAAAGATACAGGTGAAAAGTTTGTCGTGGTCATGTCCTAAGTGAGATGGATAGGTTGGCGTCCTTCTCTCTGGGATTGATTAAAACGCCTGCTCCTTGCTGTACCCTCGCCATGGCGTCGTGTCTCTGCTCTCTCAGTAACAGAAAGTGGCCGCCTCTCCGCTGTTGCTGCCGACTCAAAGCTCACAGACTCGCTCGGCGTCTCAAACCGCCATTTTGGAGTCAGAGAACCGAGAATCGGCAGCAGCGACGAGAGAGACTGAAAGGCGGACACGGGGCCGAGGTGAGAGACTCCGCGGTGGTTGTTATGGCGAAGGAGCAATGGGGAAGATGGCCGGGAGGGAGAAAGAATTAAAAGATGGGGATCATACGTGCGCCAGGCAACCGAGCCGCGGCTCGTATCCGAAACGAGGGTCCAAGAGGCGCGGGCGGAGGCCCTAGCTGTCGCTGCATGGTGACAGCAAGCAAGCTAAAGAGTTGTCATTAAACTGATTTCATATCTTAATACATTGTTTAGGAAGGGAGGTGGTGGCCTTAAAGAGACAGGGCCGATTTAAATACTTCATATTAATGGTGTGAGAGGACGAAGGTGTCAAAACGCCTTAGTATTTGATAAGCTAACTAGCTAACGTTGATGATACGCTAAGTTACAAAGATAGCAAGGAGCGGCTAGCTATAGTAAAACTACCTGTGCTACCTAATTTAATTGGCGTGGGCAAAGCCGTCAGCGAGCGTCTGTAGCAGCACATTGAGCGTCTTTACTGTCACTGATCCGAGGCAATGCTGCTTTTGCTGAGGCTAACGGCCGTTAGCGTTGAAGCTACAGTATTGCTGAAGGTTAGCTAGCAAACCCTGGCTAACACTAGCTTGGTTTTGCTATCCACGAAAGCACAACGTAACGACGTGATAGCAAAGATATAAAAATGCTGTTTAAAAAAGTATTTATTTTGTAACTTTAGTCCCTGGCAGCCTGCTACATTTGAGGAAATGAACCCACAAAAAGTCACGTGAATAAATACCATAGTGTTTATGGGTATTGTTGTGGACAGCTTAGTTAAGTTTAGCATGGAAACTCTCAAAACAATCACCTGGCATTTCATAATGACCTAGGATTATGCATAATAACACTTGGTTAATTACATTATGCTTAAAGTTTAATTTGATTTTTTAATAAACTGAAAGGACTGATAATGATTACCAAGTTACTTACACTATCGAAAATATTATATGGCTGATCATAATTTTAATTATTTTTATTGAAAATAAACTAAAATAAACCTTCAAAATTGAGTTCAAAGCAAAATTTGCTGTACGACGTATTTACACTGAAACATGGAAGCAAAGTATTTATACTTTAAAAGCATAGAGATGTTCAAATAAACTAACTTTTCCTTTATTATCTTTTTGAAATCACCAGCATACACACTTATAGTACAGCACTGTAAAATGAGCTTCTAATAAAAGCTTTTGTTTTTGCCATTTAATTATGAGTGTGTGACTGCATTTCTTATTTTGTAGGCTTTTCATCTTTGATCATTAGTGTTGGAATCGAAAATCAATGCCATCCATTATTGAGAAGGTACGTTCATTAAAAAAATAAAATAATAGAATAAACATTTGGCAGAATGGATAGTGTCATGGTATCATACTTTATATCTGTGCATTTGGAGGCAAGTATTTTGTCTTTGGTGTAAGTGCCTTTTTTCTGACCTTGACAAAAAATGTAGGCAGTAATTATGAAATCTTGAAACATACTAGGAGAGTATGTTTCTCCTCCTGGTCTGGTATAATCTCCCATTATACCAGACTAGCTGAGAAAATGAAGATGTACATTTCCTTTTAGTCTGGACTATTCTTACTCCATTACTTTCCACGATTAGGTGAATAACATTAAAATGCTGGTCTTCACTTAGCTGTAACCTTCCTGTACTGCTCATTCTTACCTTGTGCCATTTGCACATCTATTTCTTCCATACTACTCTCTTCAGTAAAAGGTCCTGCCCAGCTGGGCAGAGGTGGTCTGTGGTGCATGGCGTCAGGGCAGGGTGGCCAGCTGGAGGTTGGGGTATCAGGGGCCTCTAGCCTAGCCAAGCCTCTCTACCTGCAGCGCTTAGAAAGATCCCTGAAGTTGGACAGTTTTTTGCGTCAGACTGCCGCTATCTTCAACAGAGACATAACCAGGTACAGAAAAAGAGGTGCTGATGGTGAGCATTCACTTGTTGCTTCCAGGCTAAGGTTTGTTTTGGCCACCTATAAAAAAACTGAAGTGTTTTGCAGCAATCTTCCAATCTTATTGAAATGAAACTGTATATTGTGTTTATATATATACAAATTTAGATGTTTGCATTGCTGACTGGGCCTCTTGTCGCCTCCTTTACATTACACTGTCTAAGAAGAGAACGGATACTATACAAACAGGATGCAAATGTTGGGCTTACGGCTATACATTTCTCTTGTAGCGATGATAGTGACGACAGCGAGGGTGGACTGGGGCCAGGGATATCCCTGGACGCCACCATTCATGATACGGCTTTGACAGTGAAGAATGAGTCGTGTGAGCAAGGAGATGGATTGTCAGACGGCAAGCCACTTAATGGAGTACTTCTGCAAGGTAAAGGTAAGATGCATTGAGAAATGTGTTAGTGACATGTTGCTACACATCCAGACTCTCATTGGTTTAATGAATCTTTTCATGCATATTCATCCTGTTTTCTTTCTTTTTTCTTTATTTCACAGACCAAAAGGCAAATAAAACAAGCCTTTACAATTTTTCTAAGCTGAAGAAGAACAGGAAATGGCTGAAGGTATTTTACACTGGCTAAAACTGACCTCCATCTTTGAAGAATTTTAGTTTTATATCTACCTCCTTTCTCATAGGATACGTTTGTGTGTCACATGCCCTCAGCTTCCTTTAACCATGCCCGTACTTTTTTCCTCATGTAGAGTATCTTGTTGAGTGATGACACCACAGACTCAGATACAGACTCAGATGACGCTAACTTCAGCATGTCTCGGGAAGAACTACATGACATGCTGAGGCTCCATCGTTACACGAGGCAGCATCAGAGCAACTTCTACTCTGACCGGGAGGTACAAATACGCACACAAATAAAGAATACTAGTTGCTAATACTTCATGTGTTTATGTGCCAATTTAGTGTCATTGTAATAATAAGCTTCTTAATTAAGTTCTTAATCAAAAAGTGCTGAAAACAAAAAGAGCAAATAATACTGCTTGTGCTTGATTCATAGTTATTTGTCAGAATTTCTGCTGGTTTAGCGTCATTTAGCTCTCAAAATTTGTTGGAAATCCCCTCTCATAGAAACAGAACATAAGATCTCTGGTGCCGGAACAGATGGTGACATATAATTGGATGAAATTAATGGCATGGCCATGCACAATTTTCCCCAGGGATGATATATAAGAAGTGAATAAGTGGGGACTCAAAATAGTGCCTTGGGGAACCTCACTATAATAAAGAAGTACGGGACAAGACATTTACATTAGAGAAAAAAAAAAATCAATCAATTCAGAGCCTCATCACCTACAACAAAGTTCTTCAGACATATTAATTAAGATGTATCATGGTCTTCTCTGTGTATGTGTTTGCTGCAGCTTCACCAATATCAGTACTACAGCACAGGACTCCTATCTACTCATGATCCCTTCTATGAGCAACAACGCCACCTGCTGGGTCCAAAGAAAAAGAAAATCAAAGACGAAAAGAAATTTAAGGGTAAGAAGAAAAAAGGCATGCCAGTGTCAGTGCCTTTAAGGAAAACAAAAACAAAAAAAACATATTCTTAAACGGCTGACAAGATCTACCTTTTCATTTAAATGTCTTTCCTTTTTTTTTTTTTTTTAGCCAAACTGAAAAAAGTAAAGAAGAAGAAGAAACGGGGAGAGGGAGAATTTGTGGATGAGGAGCGTCCCTTCGTCACCAAAATATTTGCTAAGTTTTCCCATGATGCTCCGCTGCCCATGGTGAAGAAAAAACATCTCACTGTCGAGCAGCTGAATGCTCGCCGACGCAAAGTCTGGCTCTCCATTGCCAAAAAAGAAATCCCCAAGGTTAGTAAAGCAAAGAGTCAGTTTTGTTTTTTGATGTTGGTACCATTTTTTTCAACATTTTCTAATGCCAGCTGTCCCATTTCTTCTTTTTTCAGTCCTTCAAGCAGAAGACTTCCGCTAAGAATCTGGTATTAACCAATGCAAAAAAGGTGAGTAAAGTGTACACAGTACTGTGTGGTTAAGCGGTACATTTAAAGCATTTTGTTAAATGTTCTTGGTTTTGCACACATGCGATCAGCTTGTTGGTAACTCTCCATGTCTGTATATTGCAAAAGTAACTTTTAACGTGTGATTCATTTCCTCTTAGCTGGCTCACCAGTGCATGCGAGAGGTCCGGCGTGCAGCCATTCAGGCTCAGAAGAACTGTAAAGAGACATTACCCCGTGCCCGGCGTCTTACCAAGGAGATGATGCTCTACTGGAAAAAATATGACAAGGTGGAAAAGGAGCACAGAAAGAGAGCTGAGAAGGAAGCCCTGGAGCAACGTAAACTTGATGAAGAAATGAGAGAGGTCTGTGACAAGGAAGTTATAATGGAGACATTTTTAATTTGGCACTTTAGGTTTTTTGAAAATCCTAAATAAGGATACATTTTTATTTTTATTTTTTTGTCTCTCTCAGGCCAAGCGTCAGCAGCGAAAACTGAATTTTCTCATTACCCAGACGGAGCTGTATGCTCATTTTATGAGTGGTAAAGCTAGCGTAGGGGCTCCAGGTGGAGATGCAGCACAAGAGGAAATTCTGAGAAAACTTGAAGACACTGCAGCCCAGAGACAGATAGACATTGGAGGAGGAGTAATGGTCAACATGGGACAAGAGGACTATGGTATGAACGGCTCAATCGAGTTTAATGTGTTACAGAAGAAATTAGTAGTCATCATTGATGGCTGAAATTTATATATATTGACTCCCCTCGTCAACTATAACAGTGTGAAATTAAATGGGATGAAACTCATTTCTGTTTGTTTCCTTTCTAGTCCTCTAGCTGTAGATTACATTTTTTTTTTCTTCCTCTACAATGGTAAAACAAAAGTACACTCTCCATCTATTCACACGGCATGATAAAAATGATCTAGTCCTCAGTAAGTCTTAAAATTAACCTCAAATGAACCAACGCACATGATGTGTTACGCTGTGTCATTATGTATTTAACAAAACCTAAGTCAAAATGCAAAAGCATTGCGTGAAAAAGTAAGAACCACCCTTTGATGCAGGAGCTTGCAGGACTGCCTTTAGTAATAATAATTTAATGAAGCAAAGAGTGACTTCATCAGTCTCTCACGTCACTGTCGAAGAATTTTGGTCCACTCTTCTTTATGGATCATTTAGGTTTGCAGGTATTCCATCACAGCATTTGGGTCAGGGTTAGGCCTGGCCTTTGACTCGGCCAATGCAACAGCGCGATTCTTTTCTTTTTCAGTCATTCTGTCGTGATTGTGATCATTGTCCTGTTGCGTGACTCAGTTTGGGCCAGGTTTTAGCTGTTGGACAGATGGCCTCATATTTGACTCAAGAATACTTTGGTATACAGCTTGCAGTCATTGAGTCATGGTTGACTCAATGACTGCAAGGTGCCCAGGTCCTGTCACTGTAGAGCAAGCCCAAATCATCACCGTTGCACGAGCCTTTTTCTAATTGTACTGTCACAAATGTTAACATTTGGCATACTAACTGAGGCCTGCAGAGCCTGAGATACAGGTTTTGGGTCTGGCATTGGGGTGAATTTACACATTGTGTTTACACACACATGAATGCTCCAGACCAGAGAACTACCAAAACTTCTGCTGTTGAACACATGTGCTGATGATCAGGTAAATAAGTGCATTTGCTTAGCAGCAGCTGACTGCTGCTTCTCCTGCTAATTCATGGGGAAGCAGTAAGTATGTACTTATTTTTTTACTCAATTCGTCTGCATTTTGCTTTTTTGGTAAATAAATAATGACAGTGTAACATATCATGTTTTGTACATTTGCAAGATTTTAAGGTAAAAACCTTAAAATTTAAAGAGTGTGTACTCTCTTTTTTTATCATGATTGTTGTCATTATACTGTTTACTAATGATGATAATTTGCAGTTCATTTGATTAAGTATAAAGAATTGTGGTAATACATTGGTAAGAATTTCAGTTTAGACTAGTTGTGTTTTGACTATAAACTCTATGTGAAGAAATATTACATTTAAATGGTTTGCAATGCATTTATGCACAAGATGATGGTATGTGATTGCAGATAGCGAATACTACAAATCCCAGGCCTTGAGAAATGCCCAAGAGGCCTACCAGATTCATCAGGAGAGAGTGAGTAATTCATGCACATCCTTTATTAGATGCTCTAATTTCACACAGCACAACTGGCAGTAATGTCCAAATCTCCTCCTTTAGACGCGAATGTTCGATGAAGAGGCTAAAGACAGTCGCAGTGCGTCCCTGCATGCAGCTGGCAGCTTGTCCACAGGAGCCGGCTCTGGGTTTGGAGAAAGCTACAGCCTTTCAAACCCATCCATCCGTGCAGGTGAAGACATTCCTCAGCCCACCATCTTTAACGGAAAACTCAAGGGCTACCAACTCAAAGGCATGAACTGGCTGGCTAACCTTTATGAACAGGTACACACGTCTGTTATTTTTGTTTTGTTTTGTTTTTTTTATTGTGTTTTTGCTGACTGAAAATCTCAGTATTCCTTTAGTTTGTTTTCATTACTTTGAAATGTGCAGTTTTTAATGGCCAACAGTATAAAAGAAATCTTTATTAAATGTTTTGGTTAAGAAAATTTATGAATCTCTAGTGTAATAGCACTAACATGATTCAGTGCTCGTTAGCATTGTTTTTGGTCAACATGTGTACAGTTTTAGGATGTTTTCTAATATTTTTTCTTTCCTCCCCACTGAGTGATTTAATTCTTCTTCCCTTTTCTCTTTTGCTCTTCATTTCCACAGGGAATCAATGGAATCTTGGCAGATGAAATGGGACTGGGAAAGACGGTTCAGAGTATCGCTTTGTTGGCACACTTAGCAGAGGTGAGAGAGAGGACGGGGGGCCAAAAGGTTTCATTCACCACACTCTTCCAAAACACTTTGTGGAATATTCAGTTGACTCCACCATTGTTTTTGACTTGCGATAAAACATCTAAAAGGCAGCCTCTTTGCACCTGCATCCTTTAAAGGGTCCCCAGTTTCTGGCTTTTTGCAGGTGCTGGAACATTTCAATGAATTAGTCATATGACACTTCACTCCTCTGAATAGCTGATTTGCCAGCTCTTTACATTTTTTAGTCTCACAACCCCAAAGGCCAAAAAACAAAAAAGGTGGAAATGCGAGTTTTTCAATCAACTGTTGCTGGCAGGAAGGTGCATGCTGTGGGCTTCACAGGCCCTCCAGGACTTCCTGTTTTCTGGGTGCTGCTCTCACAAGCACAGCAGACCACCTGTTGCGATGGCTGACATAGTATTTGCTTTTCTGTTCCTGCAACAGAGAGATAACATCTGGGGTCCATTCCTGATCATCTCTCCAGCGTCTACGCTCAACAACTGGCATCAGGAGTTCACCCGCTTTGTGCCAAAATTCAAGGTGAGAACCATCGCGGTACTGATCAAACACACAGACTGAAACATCTGCAGAAGCACGTCCAAAGGAATGGCTGAGTCGCCATTTCTGTTGTTCCTTCGCCGATGCATTTCTCTCTCCGCTTCTTAATGCAGTGCTTTGTTTAGTTCTGAGATTCTGAGAGCAAGCGCCAGTTATCAGATGAAATGTTATCTAGAGCTGTCCGTTAGGGGGCAGTATTGTAGCACTGCTCACATTGACACATAACTACATAGCTGTTTTTATTTTTGTTGAGTGGTACTTCTCAAAAAATCATTTTGCATGCCATAACTGGCTCTTGAAAGGCTGTGTGGAGCCAAAATATTATCAAATGCATCAATATGTCAGCTATGCTTGAGCGCGCGTGCACACACACACACACACACACACACACACACACACACTGTCAGTGATAAACATGACTCTTTGTTGTGTTCGACATTCGGCTGTGCCCATTTTCTCAGCCACTTTGGAAATAAATCAATTGCAGTTTGTTTTGCTAATGAGGTGTGAAAAGACCCCATTACACAATTTGAAGATAAGCTTCCTGAACATTCAAAGCAAGACTGACTGAAAACAATGGGAAAGCGGCTTGCGTTGAGCGACGTAATGATGTGTAAATCTTTTCACATTGCATTCTATATCTCAACAAGTGGGGCAGTGATTCATGTGCGCGATGCTATGCCTAGACATTTCCTCTGAGAACATCACTGCAGCTCTGTTTTTCCAGTATTGCTCAGTCTTAACTGTAGGGTTTTGTTTTTTGCTTTTATTTTTTTGTGTAATTTTTAGAGAAGCATAATTTAAATGAAGGTTACATTAAACACACTCGCATGGGGATTATTTTGATCTATGAAGGTTTTCTGACAGAGCAGTGTTACTGATATGTCCCGTAGGTGTTACCGTACTGGGGAAATCCTCACGATCGCAAAGTGATTCGGAAATTTTGGAGCCAGGTAAACATTGAAGGATACATCACCATACATTTTGCAGCCAGTAAGTTCTGCACTTTTTATTCTTAACACTGTGTTTTGTCGCACAGAAAACCCTTTACACGCAAAATGCACCGTTCCACGTGGTCATCACGAGCTACCAGCTGGTGGTCCAAGATGTCAAGTACTTTCAGAGGGTCAAGTGGCAGTACATGGTTCTAGATGAAGCCCAGGCACTGAAAAGCAGCACGAGGTGAAGCGTTATCATGGTGGCATTGATATTTCTGATCACAGGGTCACAGGTTCATGTGCCGATGCGTGACATCTGATTTGTTAGACTTTGTGTTTAAAGATTTTATCTTAGCCTTCTTTGGCAATTCAAGAACTAGTCTGTTTTAAATGCATGTAAGTTTTCTTGTTTTTTTTCTGAGCAAATAAAGCCCGGGATGCTTTGGATAAGTGTCTTGAGAAATGCAAGTGAAAAAAGTTTGTAATAAATCAGCTAAAATATGCAGAGCAAGGGAAACTGTTCTTTAAATCATTTGGTAAATCAACAAAAATGTCTGGAAAAATACAGTAACCGGTCTCTGTGGTTTCAGTAGTATGTGTCATTTCTCGGCTCCTATTGGAGACCAGCCAAAATCAATAGACTGGCCAAATGTACAGCAACATGCAAGCAGTAATCAAAAAAATTTCAGTACATCCAGTGATTACATTAAATGAAGCATTAAACGCAGATGATAAACATCTGTAGCTGTCACAGCAGGTGACGGTCCCGGTTTCTGTGCTTTTTCAGCGTTCGGTGGAAAATCCTCCTGCAGTTCCAGTGTCGGAACAGACTTCTGCTAACCGGGACGCCCATCCAGAACACAATGGCTGAGGTGAGCAATGTGTGTGTGCGTGTGTGTGTTGGCAAGTGTGTGGTCATCTGGTCAGAACTGTAACAGACTGCATGTTTTCCTCTCAGCTGTGGGCCCTGCTGCACTTCATCATGCCTACGTTGTTCGATTCCCATGAAGAGTTTAACGAGTGGTTCTCCAAGGACATAGAGAGCCATGCTGAAAACAGGTCTGCCATTGATGAGAGTGAGTACAGCAAAGGCTACTATTTTTTTTCCCCCTATTTTATATGTATGCTTTTTAGCTTATTTGAAAATAGGTGTACCAACACTGTCCTTCTATCCTGGCTCTATTTGCATGTGATATGATTTGTAAGTAAACACGATTTTTTTTGTTGTTGTTTTTCAGACCAACTATCCAGATTGCATATGATCCTCAAGCCTTTTATGCTGCGCAGAATCAAGAAGGATGTGGAAAACGAACTCTCAGACAAGGTAGAAGAACCGAGAGTGTGTTAACAATTAAGAGTGAAATGACAATCTCATTTTTCAGTCTTCCTAAGGCCCCCCAAAAAAGGATTTTTCCCCCCAAGTGGCATCCTTCCTGTTATGCCACATTCCCACTCCATATTTTAAATCCCTGTACTCTGTTAAGATAATATAAGAAATATTTTATTTATCCCAAATGTTGGGAAATTATAGTGTAACAGCAGCCAGTTAAATAGAAAATATATGTAAAAAAAAAGTGAGGATCTCAATACATGAAATCTAATATTATACAATAAGGAACTAAAATCTAGGATGAATGCAGGTATGTGGTATTAGTTGGTGAAGATTTCTGTATCTGTCCGTGTGTCAATGAATGAAACAAACGTTAGAGATGTGGTGCAGTGGACGGTCTGCATCCATTAATTATCCACATCATCCACCACAACAACAGCCGTTTGAATGACCTCTGCTGCAGCTGATGATGGAATAGTTTATTGATTCAACCTAGATTCAAACAGCAATGATGAATTTCCTCCATGAGTTACATAGATTCATCCCAATAGCCGGCAGTTCAGTATTCAGCCACAGTGATGTGTCCAGGATTAGTGCAGTCCCTCCACATTTCATCTCATCGCCCAGATTAACATCTTTGCCTACCTAAAAAGTTCAGAAGCCAGGTATGGTCACTAAAATAGCTTTGCTAGATTCACACCTTAAAGCAAAACTTAGTTACTTTATATTGGCTGTTGGAGATGCTCCTGAGTTCATCCACTGTGTGAAACAAGCTATCTTTCTTCTGATTGGCTGCATCCCACAAACTGAAGGCTTGAACCACAGGTGGGTGGAGCCAAGAATAAAAAAAACTGTAACTGAAACGTAAGAATTTTTTGAACCCTAACGTTCAGCTAACAGAGCTTATACTTTATTATCTGAAACTTTGATCACGTGTCTCATAAACAAGGGAAGCAAAACAGTCTTTTAATAGAGGACTTTTTCATGAAAAACATGGTTTATGAATTGAAAAGAGAGAGAGAGGGAGGATTAGAGCATGCAGGCCTGCTGAGGAAGAACAAATCTGTATATAATTGCATTTTTATGCAGCAGTTCTCAGCTATAATGCAGGACCATATTGTGTCAGTAAGAACCCATGCTTTTCACCTCTCCTGGTTAAACGTGAAGCCTTCCTCCATCTGTCTCTCTGTACACCTCATTGACAGAGAAAGTATTGTAATAAGGGTATGAGTGATGCTTGTGCTGGCAGATCCCCCTGACAGATGTTGGACCCGAGGTCACTCATGCTCTGTGGGAGTCTTGAGGAATGGCAGAGTTCACCACTCCCCCACATCTGTCTTTTTCACTTTCCTTTGCACCCACATGTAGTCCTGCCAGCCCACTTCCCTCACTTCTCCGCTGGTTCCTCTTTGTTTTGTCAGAACTCCGAAAGCCAATACTAACCAGGAAAGTTCACTGGTGGTTCACGGTATGGTTTTATGGATTGTTACCGTTGGGTTTCACGGCTTTCATCAAAGCGTGGCACAAGATAAAACCAGAGATTTTAATGTTTGTTTAAAGACCGTTGGGCAATAGGCATGAAGTCCATACTCACATTTCAGTTTGGGCTAAGCTCACATGAAAACACTGTGTGTGTTCTAATGGGACAGTAATGCTGACTCAGTAAAATCAAAACCATTTTGTTCGGCTGACCAAAGGGGAGGGGACAATAAAAAGTTAATTTGAAGTACACATGATGAAGCATCCTTTGTTGAGAACAATGATTCTGCAGCACAGCTTTAATAATATTGATATTTCTTTTTTTAATGTTTGAACTCTTCTTGCCTTTTTCAGATTGAGATCCTGACCTACTGTCAGCTGACCTCCCGGCAGAGGTTGCTCTACCAGGCTCTGAGGAACAAGATCTCTATCGAGGATCTGCTGCAGTCCTCGATGGGCACGGCCCAGCAGGCTCACAGCACCACCTCCTCCCTCATGAATCTGGTCATGCAGTTTAGAAAGGTATGAGCTGTGGTTCATATTTTATTGTCTTTATTGTATTCAGTGCTAAAAATGTATGAAAACTAGAAGGGCACTTGAAGAGACCTATACGCTCAGCAATTAATTAGATATTCAAGAACGATAAATAAGAGATAGAAAGCTATTAAACGTGTGTTTGTGTGAATGTGTGCATGAAATTGGTGAATGAGATATGTTGTATAAAGCGGTTGAAGTGCTCAAGTAGAGTAGAAGTGCTGTAAAGGAACCAGTCCATTTACCATTTGTTGAGAATGTTAGTCTGATCCGAACAGTGACTTGGCTGCACAAAACAAACAAGCATGCTGATTCCTGAACTCCAACTGTGCGTATGTTTGTGTGTAGGTCTGCAACCATCCTGACTTGTTTGAGCGTCAGGAGACCCGCTCACCTTTCCACATGTCCCTCAAGCCCTATGTCATGTGCAAGTTCCTCTACCGTCATGGCCTCATTCACACGCATAATCAGACCAGGAAAAAGTGAGTTCTTACACACAGAGACATTCACAGGATCACGTAATCTTCGCTAATATTCACTTAATCCAATAATAGACGGTCTGTCAGAGTTTCTGTTAACAGTGTTTTAGGTTTTAGGGTTACGTTTACATTTGAAATTACTGTGTAAACACTTTGAAAACTGACTGTTTTTTTTCTTCAACAAATATTCAACCTTGTGGACATAAGCTGACTTAGGGCTCACAAATGGTTATTATCCCAATTATAGATAGGAAAATAAGAATTTTTGTGGGTTGGACTGAGATCAGATGATCATGTCAAATTCATGTCTGCTATCCCTCCTTTTTTTTTTTTTTTTAAACTTTGGTGTAACCTGGTCTTTCTCTCCACGTTGTCCTCAGATTACTTCAAGTGCTGCTGTCTCCCTTCTCCCCGAATCACATACAGCAGTCTCTCTTTCACAGGAAAGGTGAGCACATGTCAAGCTCTCAGCTAGAATACAGACAGTTCTTGCTCAAACAAGGAGTTGGTTTTCTCCTGTGACGTGACCTGACATTCAAACCTCAGTTTCTGTCTTCTTAATTTGATGTTTCCATTAGGGATGCACTGATAATAAAATGATACTTATGATGGCAGTGGCTGATGATTACCTGTTGTCACACCAGTTTGGTGTTGACTAAATGTTCAGTCAGCGTGGTGACGACCTGAAACACTGTTCAGCTATTTTTAATAACAAATATTGTCATAAAAATGGGCACAGGGGGCATTTTAAATACCTGTGTCTGCCTCAATCAATCAAAAGTGGTTAATCCCTGACTTGCATCAATCCTTCCTTAACATTTTCTCCTTTTTTCATTTTTTTAGTGTCATATTTCACTTGTTTTACTCTTTTTTTTTGTGCCATTTTCAGGTGATGACAAAGGAAGCTGTTTCTCCTTCTTGCGTTTCATTGGCGTGTCACCAGCTGAAATGTCCAATCTTATGCTCCAAGGCACCTTAGCAAGGTAGGCATCAAACAGGCTTTAGACTGCTCTAAATGCTGTGTTTCAGACAGATAGTTTTACTCTTAGCTAAGTAAGATGTCAGTGAGAGTGGATATATATGACCTTATGTGACCTTATATGGTCATCTTAAGCACAGCAGCCCCATCCACCTGCTGTTAAATCCTTCCTTTTCTCAAGATTTGGGAGGTAAGTTGGCTTAAACAGTGGGTTGCCTTAAAGGCAAAGGGGGTAAGCAAAATTACTGTAGTCCAGTTTTAAACGTTGAAAAGTTGCAAATCCACCTTAATTGAGGCTGAGCTTATATATCACTTATAAAAAAAAAAAGATCTTAAACACGTTTCTACAGTTTTTTATTCATTTGTAACTTGAGTCTTCATTTGCTGCCTTTACAGATGGTTAGCCCTTTTTCTGTCTCTGAAAGCTGCATACCGGCTCCATCATCAGCGCTTGTTCGACCTTGAAGAACAGGGCCAGGAGGAAGCCGGAGACGGGGAGGCTTGCGGAGGAAAGTTACAGCCAGGGATTAAGTGTCTTTCTCGCAAGGACCTGATTCTGTGGCTGAACAGACCCATTTCCTTTCCCAACATGCACAACAGTCCTGTTTTGCAGGTAAGAAACATCGAGGTGCAGGCATGCTGACGGCAATCTATACACAAGAAAATCCTGAGTAGCCATCTGCAGTACACATTAATGTGTGGCAGAAATGAGAAGCGCCAGTAAAGGATCCATGTCCTGCTGACAGTGCTGAAATTCTCTCCAGAGCATCAGCCGGTGTTTGGCCACACATCATGCTCTCTGCCCCAAGCTTCCTCTCCGTCCGCAGGGACGCAATGTGGAACCTAATCCCTTTGTAGCCCCGTGACCCATTAATGTCAATTTCCCTACTCGTATATGTTTCTACGACCTCTGCAGCGCACAGTCTATCTTCACTCTTATATCAGATGTGTAGAGGAAATCTCCTCAAATCATTAAACACCATTTCAAAAATATATATACAATGTTTTGTATTAATAATTAAAACAAATTGATCTGCTTTCAGTACGGACTGTCAGCTGGTTGTGAGGTCTGTCTGTGTGGATTAGTACACGTGACCAGTGTGTTGCTGGTGTTTTATGGCAAAATATGATTAGTGATGTGAAATGTTCGTCGGTAAAGATGATAAATGTAATAGATACACCAAAGCCTTTTCTCTACAAGCAAGTAGTTTCATGTGTACTGCTGAGACAGCACATTATTGCTCCGACATTTTTTTTTTCTTTGTATTATTTGGCAATATGGAAATCTTATTGTTAGTACAGAAGTGGTGGTACAATGCCAGTTCAAATACAGAGAGTAGTTAAAAAAATAAAAATAAAAGCTCAACACTGTCGCTGCTTAAAATTCCTGCTGCTTCACTTATCTGCTTAACTGAAAAGCATTAAAAAAATCATCAAAAAATCATCAAAATTTCCCTCGGCAAACTGCTAGCCATTGGCAGATACTTTCTGTATCACATTACCACCCTTCCACCAATTCTAACTTTACTTGTTGGGTGGAAAATACTCAGGAGTAAATGCTGCCGGGGGTAATTCCATCCTCCTCTTCCTTTCCCGGCCTGATCATGCTGGGTTAGGCAGCTGTCTAGCATCTTAGGTTCCCCCCTGGAGCTTCTCAACATACGAGAATAAAAATATTAGATGCAACTTCAAATATGAGCAAGGAATAGAAACTTGCAGACACCTGGAGAGTTTTTACTGTATGTGTGCTTTGTGACCACGCTGACCCCAAACTCCTACTTGTAGAAATGACTCACTCCCGCAGTTCTTGCCAACTTCTTTTAACTCCTCGTTTTTCTTTTAAAACTGCATGGAGCTGGCACACAGTGGCACTTCTTTCTGCTTGGCTCATCTCTCTCTGGCTGTGTACTTGACAGCGTGGCCAGTATTGCTTTCAGCTTTCCTGTTGCTTCTATCAAGGAATTGAGAAAACCGAGAGAACCAAGACGCGCACAATTATACCCAGAAAGCTGTGGGGAGCATTGGATTGGCTGTCTGTCCCTCTGTTTCGCTCTCACTCCATCTCTGTTCCATCTCAGTGCTGAAACAGTCGTAATATACAAACAACATGTTGTTTTTCTCTTAATGTCATGCATATCTAACTTATGAAGCTCTGGTTTTGTTTGTTTCTGACATCATAATTGTGTTCCACAAACATAAAGATGTGCTGATATGATTTTTGCATATTGTCAGCACATTTTTAAACTGTATTTTTTTTTTTTTGGGTCTGAATTGCAATCTGCTAACAATCCTAACGTCAACCTGTATGTTCAAAGAGGATGAAGCTTTCAGTGCTTAATGTGAAAAAAATCTGTTCTTGCTGGTTTGAAAAACTAAACTCTTCCTTGGTGCATTTTGTGAAACACACACAAAGCATTATAGCCTTCAACAAAGAAATTGAAGAAAAAATTTCAGTTGCTAAGCACTGCCTGAGTTGGTCTGATATTGATAGTTGATTTATTTATTTATTTTGTCTGCCATTAGATGGCACTGTGTAACCATAATCTCACACACGTCACACCAAAGCAGACATCACCATATTCCTTTTAAACCTGCCATTCTGTTATACTCTATTATACTTTGCTTCAAATGAATGTTTTTGTTTACCACAGCGTTTTATCCCGATGTCCACATGCTGTGACACGTGCAGTTTAAACCATATAGGCTGCAGTAATCTTACATTTCACATAGCAATTTCAGCCTTAAGTTGTAACGTCTTTGGATAAAAGCCAGATAAACTTAAATATAATGTGAGAACAGCTTATAAAATGATGAGCACTGAACTCACTGAGCTTTGTATGATCCTACTTTGTTTACTTCTGTTTGCAGTTCCTCTCCTTTCTGGTTAAACAAAACCATTGATTCATTGTGTTGATTTCTGTATGTGTTTTTCAGGATTTGGTGTTCACGGCCTCCAGGCCCGGCGTGGTGGGGCACATAGACGTAAAGGTCCACTGCAGAAAATCGGGCACCTCTACAATCCGATCCTGCCAGCCCACGCTGCCACCTAAGTTCCTGCTAGCTGCCACACCCAGGGTATGTGTATAAGAACAACAAACAGACTGAGGAAGACACACTTGCAAGTCCTGCCTGTCTGCATGTGGTGACAGTCAGGGTTGTGTGCTGGCGCGCTTAAAACAGCTAAGCATTTGGGTGGTCGTGGAAGTGGAAGAGGGAAGCACTGTGAACAATGCTTTTGTGGCTTTTTAACAATGAGAAGCTCTTATCTGTGAAATGTTTGTATGACTGTGTGTGGTTGGGGTACAGGAGGTCAACACCGTGACTCCCAGCTGCACTTAAAACAAACGGAGTCTCTAAAAAAAGGGCTTCTTGCTCAGGTTATTCAGTAGTTGTTCAGCTTCCTCTTGCCCCCCTCACCTCCTCCTCCCGCTACACACACAAACATACGCAGATGCAGAAGTTGCTGATTCAGTGGAACCAGGACTGCATGCATCGACATCTCTCCATCTACAGCTTGAATCTCTCTGAAGCAAAGTTATCAGTTTGGAAAAAAAAAAGAAAGAAGTCGTCTTAAAAAACGAGCCTACGTCAGCATACAGTATTTGTGCTTTGCTATCGTAAAATGTTGTTTCTATCCATCATGCAATACTATCTGTTGTTTCCAAGGTGACAGCAGTACCCATGGAGCGTTATTGTAATGACCGCAGCGCTGAGTACGAGTGGCAGGTGACACGCAGCGGAGGAGGCACGGTCTTTAAACAGTGTTTCCTGTACGGCTCTCCTGAACTGGCATCAGAATGGCGTGTGAGGGCTAATGCTTTTCACCCACAATGCCCTGGGGGTGTGATGGCCCTTTATCCCCGCCATGGATGGTCCTTTATACGGATACC
>VUQG01009565.1:49732-66648 GCA_015106755.1 Etia nguti | reverse complement strand
AGGATGTTTTACAAAGTGTTTTTTCACACATCTGTATTAATGCCTAAAATGGGAAACACTGTTTGATAGTTAAGGTCAGTGAAGTTCTGCTGCTCCTGTGGTCTTGGGCAGGTGTTGTATGTACCATGTCACTGACAGCAGACATAACAGTCTTAAGCCCAGCTCAGTTCTGAAGTGGACTCTGTTTTATTATCGTGCCACAGCACGTTCTTTTCAGTTATTACAGCTGTTGGGTTAGGAACAGTCTGTGACCACGCACACTAATCTAAAAGCATTTGGTTGACTGCGGGGACTCATTTTTAATGGGAAGTTGGGAACAGCCTGCGTGTTCCGAGAGCCACTTTGAAAGAAAAAGCAAAATTGTAATTGGAGCGGATGCAAAAGTTTCAGGCATTCGTAAAACAAATTTGCATGTTCCCATGCTTCGTGAACTTCTGGAAACGTAGGGGTTAGGGGGTTTTTTTGGTTCATAATGGGCCGATGACAGTTGCATGAAAAAAGTAAACATTTTGTCCAGTCAGGCCGACCCGGACATAGTGCTTGATTTATAAGATTTGTAATGGAATATATTAGAAAATGAGTGAAAAACTGCAGAAATAGCACACTTTCACCTACGGTTAGCACAAACTGGATCAGAATATTGTAGAAAATTGCCAGCTGTTGGGATTTATATTTCAGTGTGGCAGTAATCTTGGAAGAAATCCAAAGCGTGCTGCAACTAACCAGCACTCCAAGTGTAAACCACAAAAAGGCTGCAGAGGAATTTGATCTCTCAGGTGTAACTTTTCTAAAACTTTGATTCTGCTGATTTAGATGGAGATTAGAAAGACGGCAGCGTTGTGCTGGCAAGATCCCAAAGCCCAATTCAACAAGGTTAGCAGCATTTTGGCGAGTGCGGCCCTAATGGTCCCTAATGTAGTGTTCAGTTAGAGCAGATGGGGCTGTTGGGAACAGAGCCAGACACTCAGAGGGATGAGGGGCAGGCCCTGCCGGGACTGAGGGCCCCGGGTGTCGTGAAAGGGGATTTGGAGGGGGTCATAGAAAACATAGCTTCAAATCATCGTTATCATTGATAATGGCTGCGTGAGGGGAGTTGTTATGTGTGGCCATTTATTTTGATTGCTTCAGTGGGGACTGACATGTTTCACTGAGGAGGTCGCTAGTTCAGGGCAGCGCTCAAAGGAAGCTCAACGAGTCACCTCATCACTGCTGTTGCTCAGACTTCAGAGCTCCTCCCATCAAACCCACACACACAGGCGCACACAGAGCAGCTTAGCAGACTTTGGGGGGGATAGAATATCAGTCTCTTGATTTCTCAATTCCTCCCTGGGCTCGGATTGAGGTTTCAACTCCAGCAAATGCACATAAGAAATGTGGGATTTTGGTATTTTGGACACAAAATTGCTGTCAGAAAGAAATTCTTACAGCACAGATGAATATTTCTTGACCCTTGAAATTTAACAAGTAGGGCTGCAGGCTTTATCCACTCCTCAGAGAAAGAATAGAATTTCATATTTGAGAGCTTATTAAATTCAGTGTGTAGCTGCTGCTTGCGATCCCCAGAGCAGAGGCTGAAGAATAGTTTGAGATTTGAATTTTGGATTTGAAGTTTGGATAAGTTTGGTTTGCTGGTTTCGAAATCAGTGGTGAGGGCGATCTGTGAATGCCAAATATTGGCTAATCCTAGAGTTCAGATTTTTTTTTATTAACTTGATGCGGATCTAGTTATTCAGTAAAGTTATGTGAAAATAAAACAAAAGATGTTGTGAAAATGAGAATCAGTTATTCTATATCTACATATACCTTCATACTGGAAGTAAGCCAACCTTCTGTTCTGTGAAAGACCAGAATAAATGAGGAGTTACATTCATTATTTATTTATTAGTAATTATTTTCTTTACTTTGTCCCATCTTTCCAGGAGTACATGGTTTATCGCAAACACACCTACATGCGCCTTGATGGATCCTCCAAGATTTCTGAGCGCAGGGACATGGTGGCTGACTTCCAGAGCCGGTGGGTAAAGATAAAATACGACCTAGAGTGCAAGGGGTTGTGCATGCATGAAATAATACGTCACCCATACATCGAAATCTATATGGGTGTGTGTGTTTAGGCCACATTCTCTGGTTTGCATTAGTCTCAGGAGCCAGCATTACTCTTTTTGGAGGACGAGAGAGTTTGAAGTTTATTGGAGTTTACTGAAGTTGCTTTACGGTGCAGGACTTTCACTACTGGTGCACATTTCACATCCCATACAGGACTTAAGCTTGACATTTTTATCCTTAACTTACATTGTAACTTTATTTAATGGCATGATATGTGGATATTTGTGCTGTAGCTGCAGTTGGAAATAATATCTTCTGATTTTGCCCCCCCCCCCCTCACTGCCCTCCACAGAACGGATATCTTTGTCTTTCTGCTGAGCACACGGGCCGGAGGGCTTGGCATTAACCTGACTGCTGCTGACACTGTGAGCCCCTTATTGATACCATATCATACTTTAAATAGCACTAACATTTGCTAAAGGTCTATATCCAGGGCAGCACACATTCTCCGTCTTGAAACACAGTTTCAGCATAAATAAATGTGTTTGGATAATGACTACGGAGCATGAATGTGTATGTAATCAATAGGGGTAAACACGCCTCTGAAAATGATAATGTCAGTGTTTATTAACATGTCTCGGTATAAACTCCCTGTAGCCCTGTTCGAGTGAAATTAGCTTTCATGACAATGAGCGTGAAGCGATTGTTAACACGGGACATCTGTCACGTTAAAAGGCAGTTCACTTGGGAAAACACGTCATTGTTATTAGTCTCCAAAATTGCAGAGAAGGGAGTGTCTGCTTCACGCTCAGGCTTTCTTCACACAAAAAAAAAATTAGACAATGTGGTAAACATGGATATCTTAATTTTAGAGAAAAATATTATGAGATATATATATATTTTTAAAATCCTGTGCAGGTTATCTTCTATGACAGTGACTGGAACCCCACAGTGGACCAACAGGCCATGGACAGGGCTCACAGGCTGGGTCAGACCAAACAGGTCACCGTCTATCGCCTCATCTGTCAGGGCACCATCGAGGAGAGGATACTGCAGCGGGCCAAGGAAAAAAGCGAGGTGTGTCAAAAATATCCTCTATTCTTTTTAAATCAACAACTACAAAATAACACAAGTGCATAATGGTCATATTAATAACAGAGGTGATTAATGCTTTAATGGTCTTCTGTAATAAGATCCAAAGGGTGGTGATCTCTGGAGGCAACTTCAAACCAGACACGCTCAAACCCAAAGAGGTGGTCAGCCTGCTTTTGGACGACGACGAGCTGGAGAAGAAATGTGAGTGTTTTGATTGGGCAGATGTTACAGTTTCACTGTGAGGGGAAGGAAAATATGAAAACAAACATTGTGTCTCTTTCTGTAGTGCGCCAAAGGCAAGAGGAGAAGAGGCAGCAAGAGGAGAGCAGCAAGGTGAAGGAGCGCAAGAGGAAGAGGGAGAAGTATGCTGAGAAGGTATGGAAATGATTAACTGAGTTGGTGGCTGCCTGGATGTGGAGTGGAATATGTAGAATACTTCGAGTAGAAACACATGTGAAATGTTAGAGAGAAAGTTGGAATGGAAGGAAGATAAGGAGACACTGAGAAGAGTCCTGGAAGAAACTTTTACAGAAAGTTTTGTGTTCAGCTCAAGACTGTAAACTGCAGTCTGTCTGTTAGACTCTCTTCTATCTAACATATTTATAACATTGACCTGATAGTGAAGCTGCAGGAAGGGTCGAGGGGACATTGAAAACATTATGACTTATTCACTTGAGACGTTATACTGTACATAGCTGGTGAATCTGACAAAAATCAGGTCATTAGTTTGAGATCAGTGACTAAAGTAGGGTCAGATGGAAGGTCAGAGGTTCATCTAAAATCATTAAATATCTTCCTCTGGGGATCATATCCATACTGGATTTCATGGCAATCTGGTCAGTGGCTGTTGAGTTTTGTCTTGCTCTGAACTCAAGAGCTGAACAGAAAATGTATATGCCATGCAAATGACTGTGAGCACATTCAGTTCAACTCAATTCAGGTTTATTTATATAGCACCAAATCACAACAACAGTAATCTCACGGTGCTTTACAATGTACGATAAAGACCTTTCTATAAATGAGAGAAAACCTAACCCCTATGAGTAAGTGGCGATAGTGGGAAGGTAAACTGCTTTTTAACAGGAAGGAAAACCAGGCTCAGGAAGGGGCAGCCATCTGCTGTGACAGGTCCAGGATAAGGGGAGGGACAGGACAAGACAAAAGACCCGCTGTGGAAGAGAGTCAGAGATTAATAATAACTAAGAATTAAATGGTAAGTGATAGAAAAACACAATTAAACAAGGTGGGTGAAGAAGAAACACTCAGTGCATCATGGGAAGCCTCCAGCAGCCCAGGCCTATTGCAGGATAACTAAGGAAGGGTTCAGGGTCACCTAATCAAGGCAAACAATAAACTATATGAAAAGGAAAGTTTTATGCCTAATTTTAAAAGTAGAGAAGGTGTCTGTCTCTCAAATCCAAACTGGGAGCTGGTTCTAGAGAAGAGTGACCTGAAAGCTGAAGGACCTGCCTCCCATATTACTTTCAAACATCCTAGAAACCACAAATAAGCCAGCGGTCTGAGAGTGAAGTGCTGTATTTGGGGTGATATGGTACTATGAGGTTTTTAAGAGTAAGGCCTGATTATTCAAGACCTGCTATGTGCATGCATTTTGCATTTTGTATCAACTGAAGGCTTTTCAGGGATTTTTTTTTTTTTTAGAACAGCCCACTATTAATGAATTACAATAGTCCACCCTAGAAGTAATAAATGCATGAGGACATTCTTGTAGTCTAAGTAGTTATTTTGTATCATCTGGCTTCATTGATAGATATAGCTGGGTATAATCTGCATAGCAATGCCTTCTAGCAATAAGTGGCTTAAACCACTGGTTTAATATATGCTAGTTAGGTTGACTTTTAATTCTGTTTTAGGGAAAAAATTTCACACCCCCAGTTCAGCAGAATTGATTTCATCAATACCCTCTCCTGTTCCCCGTTTCTGTTTCTAACTTTCAGAAGAAGAACGAGGAGCTGGAGAACAAGAGGAAAAAGGAAGTGAACCTGGTCATTTCCCACGCCCCCTCAGCGGACAACTCTAACCTATCGGCAGATGGAGACGACTCGTTCATCAGCGTCGAGATGGACTCAGCCATGCCCAGTCCTTTCAGCGAGGTGAGGGAATCCAAAGGAAAAACAGAAGAGATGGATGGTGTGTGCGTGTGTGCAATAAAGAGAGAAAAATGCTTTTGTGAAAGTGTAGGTCATAGATGAGGAGGGAAATGGATGAGATTTATGTTAAATGTGATGGCTTGTGGCTGCTCCATTAGGCTTCTTTGGCCTGCATCCACAAACTCACTATCTTACTTTGCATGCTGTGCTATTAATCCTCCTCCCCTTTTCTTTTCTTATCTTTTGTTTCTTTTGGGTTATTGATTCTTCCCCTATATTCTCTTCTCCTGCTTTCCTCTTCTTTTGATCTACTCTTCTGTCCTTCTTACCTTTTCCCAACCATTTGTCACTTTTATACCCTGCACATTGAATCTTTCCTTTCCTTTCCTTTCCTTTCCTTTCCTTTCCTTTCCTTTCCTTTCCTTTCCTTTCCTTTCCTTTCCTTTCCTTTCTTTTCCTTTCTTCTCTGTCCCTCGGAGTGTTCCTCTTGTTGCCCTTTACTGTACTTACCCGGTTCCTCGTCCCCCTGTGGTGCTGACCCGCAGCCTGTATGTATGTCTGTTTGTACTCCTGTGCATGGACAGATCTCCTTAAGCAGCGAGCTCCAGCCTGGCTCATTACCTCCTGATGCCGACGCGGATGAGAGCAGCAGCGACATGCTCGTCATCGTGGATGATCCGCTTTCTTCCGCGCCTCAGTCTCGTGCCACCAACTCACCCGCCTCTGTGTCTGGATCAGTCTCTGACAACATGAATGGTGAGAAAACAATTTTAGTCTAGCCATCGTTCATGGAGCGAGTCGACCGGTATACCTTATGTTTTTCTGCCCTTTGCATAGACTTGCACTGCAGTTGGTGTCCCTGGAAAATTTGCTGTAGATTAAGACCAGATTTTACTTGTTACTAACACTGCCCACCTCTGAATTTAGGACATATCAGTTTGTATAGAGAGTGATATCAGCAGCTAAAGTTCAAAGTTATCAAATAAATATGTAGCATTAAAGACATTCACTTAACCCCAAAGTATGTAAATGGTACTAAAAGTTGTGTTCTTCCTATATAAAGGCTTTAGAGGTCCCTCTTGCTCTCTGGTTGTTTAGCCAATGCATTTTTGGCAGTGTTAAACAGCCAGCCCACCCAGCCACCTATCTCACACACTATCAGAAACCTAATGGTTTGTCCTAACTAAAAATAATCTAAGTACATATAATCTCTTCCAAGTGTGGAGTTGCCAAATAAAACCCAATCTGTCCTTTCCATGAGATTCTATTATCTTGTTCTACTGTTGCTAGAATAGCAAATTAGTGTGACTTACATGAAAGTCATCGCTGCACGTAGAAGGCTGGTTGTTATGTTCTCTCTGCTATCTCGCCTTGTGTTTTAATAGGCTGGGGTCCATTGAGACAAGTGGCTTTTTACCTCATAAGCTGTATGCAGCTCATTTCTTGCTTGTTTTACATTTTGTAACAGTTTTATTTTGGCTCGGCTGCACTCAGAAATCCAGATACATGGGGATTTTTTTATTTTTTTATCTTCACTTTGGAATTGTTGCAGCAAGATAATCTCTCCTAAATCCATACTTCTTCATTAAAACCTGTTGGGGATTTTTGCTGCCATGCTAAAAGGTGCTTGCCAGCAAGATTATTGATGTGCATTGATAACCAGAGCCAGCGAGCTGGGAGAAGTTGGTTCCTTCAGAGATGTAGATGATGTTTTAATGAAAGGTTTGGAAGATGAGATGGAAGGCAAAGAATCAAGAATCAAATGGTGAACTTGGGTAAATGGGAAAGGAAAGAAGAGTGAAATTTAGACCTGAAGGTCGGGGAAAGCGTGGGGAATTTTACGAAAGGTTTTCATGTGTGATTTGGTGTTAGTGATAGAGTAGGGCCTTTTTCCCCACATAGGGAGGTTGTAATCTAGAGTATTTGGAGTGAAACATGTAGAGGAAATGCAGACCAGTGGTGGGATGTGGGGAGTCAGAGAGGGAGAGGACAAGGTACCGGAGGATTAGGTACATCACCACTGAAGCAGACACTGGCTCTGATTGTGCAAACAGCATGGAAAATGAGAAGAGTGTTCCTGTTTTTGCTTGAGCCAGCACTTACAGTAATGATGAGCCGTGATTAATGTGCAATTGCTCTTAAATGTTGCAGAGAAATTACCACAGTAGACTCTGAAAGACTGGGTCAAGGCCAAACCAAACTGAGTGTCTCTGACAGTGCTGTCTATTCGTGCCTGGTTTTATTCCTCTGTAGCCTGACTGTAAAATACTGAAGAGTTTTTGTTTTTTTTTTCCTTTCATTGCCTGTGGTGTTCAGGTGTTTCAGCCTCGGACACAATCAGTCCGGGCAGAGGCAGGTCCGGGCGGAGTCGTGGGCGGCCTAAAGGCTCTGGAGGCAGTGCCAAGACTGGAGGGAAAGGACGCGGGCGTAAGTCAACTGCAGGTAGTGCGGCAGCAATGGCAGGAGCGATGGCAGGCGCGGCAGCTGCATCAGCAGCAGCTTATGCTGCTTATGGCTACAGTGTTTCGAAAGGTATGTAAATATTGTGTAGAGCCATATGCACAGGCACTGGCTGTCTAGAAATCAAAAAGAATATGTGTGATATGTGTGCTTTGTTTACCTAAGGGCTGTTGATGTCAGGTATAATGAACATGTTTGTCCTTTGTTTCTCATGTTCACACATCCATATTTTCGAATGAGCACTCTTATCTCAAGAATAAGGGTTTAGTTAACTGTCAGTTAACTAAACCCAGTTTAAAAAAAATATTGTTTTAAAAACTGTCCTTTTCCCTGCAAGGTAAACTTCTACTACCCATCCACAAAGTTACACCTTCACCAGTTATTCAAGCCAGAGTTCTGACCTAATCGGCATCTCTTTTCAAGCCACAATGAATGCACTGAATGAATGTCATACTGGTTCCTGTTATGGATACAGTAAGCCAAGAGAAAGTAAAAAAGGAAGATTGTTAGAGTCCATTCTGCCACACAGTTGACACTGTTATGAACTTCTACTCTTGTAGAGTTCTCCCAGAGACATCTAATCGAGAGTTTTTTTTGTTTTTAGGCCGATGTCTTTTGTTGTGGTATCACTGCAAAGAAACAAACACAAGCCAGTTATGTCCTACTGAACTGGCTGTTTGAACATGATAATTAACCTTATCCTTTTCTGTCCCTAATTTCAGCGGGCCTCACTGCATCCAGCCCTCTGCAGACCTCCCTGGGCCGGTCTGGTACCAGTCCTGCCTTTAGCCTCAGCAGAAGCTCCTCCCCCCAGACCAAAGGAGGCACCTCCACCCCGAGCCCCCACAAACAGCTGGCCCACAGCCACCACCACAGCAGCCATGGAGCAGTCAGGAAAGGAAAGGGTCCTGGCGGTCCTGGGGCTCGATGATACGTGCGTACGCGTATTCGTATTAATATGCCCTGACAGATAACTGACCTGCTCTTCACTGTGATTCCCAGAGATGCCCCCCCTCCCCTCCCCTCCCCACCCACCTAAACTAATAAACAAGAGTATTTATAGTAACTCAGGCTCACTACCTGGAGGACCACGCTCTCCCTGCTGGCTCAGCAACTAAACAGAAGCTAGAGTAGCCACAACAATTTGAAGGTACAGCCTCAACCAGCCTCTGCATTTGTTCATTTATATTCATTTAGTTTTATTTAATTTTTTGTTTGTCCAGGCCAGTGGACAAAAACACTGCCTTGAGCATTTTAATTTGAATTTTGACAGAAGTATTTCTAAGTGCTTTTTTGAGAAGACAAGCTGTATTCTACTATTGACGACAGGAAACCCACAGGTGTGTAGCAGCACGTGTAGCTCAAAGGGCTTTTCAGATCCTTGTGTTTGCCCGGGTAGCGAGAAAAAGGAGTTCCTGTCAAATGCACTGAGCCACGTCTTCCCTTGTTTTATTTTTTATTTTGAATTGTTATTTTATTTTGATTTTTTTTTTCTGTTTTACTGATTCTCCTACATGCACATTAGGTTATTTAATTGTTCTGTAGATATGTTCAGCGCAAAGCTGGTGGACAAGTCTGCATTTTACAGAGCTTAATGTGAACCCACACCGTACCAAACAGCTTTTGTACTAAAGCTCCTATTTTTGTAATGAAAGATGTACTGAAACCAACAGGCAGGCAATTAAAATTGTGTCCATAAAATGTGTTCATGTATAGGTGGAAATGGAACATTTCTGATTATTTTTTGTGTCCAATGGGGAAAATAATGTAAAACAAAAAAGAAAGAAAAAGTCTACTAAAATGAGGGGTACTGATCGATACAGCAATGCTGCTAATGTTAAATTTATGAATCGATTCACATTTATTTTGGTTGTCTTAAGTTATTTAAGTTAAAAATGGGGGATTCACGAAAATGGAAAAATCTTCACCTGTAAAACTGTAAATTGTGAATTCTGGAGCCAATTTGTTTCTTAATTTTTTTCAAAATTGTTTTCTGTGATGAGAAATCTGTGGTTCTCTTTGATGTCATTAATGTTTCAGAAACAAAAAACAGGAAAAAAAAGGTGTGCATCAGTGTCCTGAGTTGAGCACTACATCTGTTCCAATAGGTTTGTTTTTGTGTTTATAGCGTGATTAAAATGCAATGTTCTATATCGATTGTACATAATGATGAATGAAAGCGGCATTTCCCCTGGCTTTTTCCCTCATTTGCCTGACTATTTTTATAAGTCATGTGTACATATGAAGAAATGCATCTGTCATTTTACTAACAGGAGTCAACTGAAAATAAAAGATGGCGAAATCTGAGCCGTTTGATTCTGCTGCTTGTTTGTTTGTTTGTTTTTAAATTAGCACTGTCCTGGGTTTGAACCCACCACTCAGAAATCCAGCTTCACTAGGGTTAACTCACTTTATGGTATCCTTGAAAAATATAGTTAGGCTGTAAGTTAAAAAATTATAAACATCAATATTAATTGATATTGATTAATTATCACAGTTACATTAAAGTGGTTACCAAGTGAAACTTTATAAAAAGTACACACTCTAATGTAAAAAGTATTTATTAGTCTGTTGTTTTTCTTTCTTCTTATTTATTTTTCTTTTCCATATGTAAGATTATTTGCTTGCTTACTTTTTTACTTGCTTACTTATTTTTTTACTTGCTTGCTTCCTTTCTTGCTTCAAACCCACCAGCCAGCTGTGGCTTTTCTGTTTGGAGTTTGCATGTTCTCTCCAGGTACTCTGGCTTCCTCCCAAAATCCAAAGACATCGATTTTACATTAATCGGCTATTCTAAATTGACTCTAACTGTGAATGTGATCGTGAAAGGATGCCTTTCTCTGTGTTAGCCATGTGACCTGTCCAGAGTGTACCCTGCCTCTCAATCTGTGACGGCTGTTGTGGACTCCAGGTCTGCAACAGTGGAAGGAATCTGCACTGGCAAAGAAAAGAAATGGAATAAAGGACGAAAAATGTAATAATTCTGCTTGTAGAAGTACTGGGTCTAAGAAGTACAGTTGAAACGGGGGCTAAATGAGATTTGGAAGGCCACAAATTTCATAAAAGCTTCATATTACCTAGTTAATGTCTTCCACAAATGGGTGGTCACATATCTATAGACTACTGCCAGGTGGAAACATCACTTTGCCAGCTGAGAAACATGCCTTGCCATCTCTCAGAAAACTAAAACATCTGTGTCCAGCACAACAGTGATAAAACACTTCATCCAATGACATCTTTAAGTCAGTTTCTCAGTAGTTGCACGCTTTATTCCCCCCATGGCTATAGATACAAACATTATTCATTTCAGCCCTTTATTTAAATATAACATCTGAAGATCAGAAACAGCAGTTTCTGTTATCACACAAATGTTTGCTCACCTGTGACTTTTTCTTAAAACCATTTTGTTTGGCACCCCTCTTGTTGTGTCTCTGCTTGCTTACCCTTCTAAGGCTCTCCGTACTCTTCCTTTAGCCAGAAAGTGATTTTACAGCATCTCCTGACAATCCCACAATCATGGATTCATAAACTCACCAACACACCCGGAAACTGGGACTTGAGAGACCATTTATTTAAGAAACCAAAATTCCCATGTTTTTGATTTAAAAAAAGATAAAGGTATGATTAACAACTCTACAGAGAAAAACTAAACCTGATACCTGTAATCTCATTAGTAAGACATCCTTATACAGCCATGGGTCACATTCAACCCTAATTTAATTGGTGGTCCTTACAGCAATCTTAAAATTACATTTAATCTATTCTACTGTAGTCGTTCCAAGAAATTAGATCTCTGTTGCTCAGAATAATATGCAGACCTCGCCATGGGCAGTTTTTGTTGGAGTAACTATTAAAGAAGTAGACTGTAAAAAGATTGCCAAATGTAGGGTTTTTTTCGTGCTACAGGCAGCTTTTGAGCTTCGTTGCACTGGGAGGGAAACGTATATCTCAGAGATAAGATATTCAAAACCTCTGGCACTTAAAATAGAAACAATCTTTAAGGCCCGTTGGTGTTTATGAAAAATCATTTGGAAGAACTGAGCCTTGACATAAGGAAATGATAGAAAAACAACCCATTTGGGAGGCGATCAAACTGACAAAGATGCGCCTAAGATCCATGTCGCCGTTTTTATGTCACGCTGCTGAGATTTCATCTCAGTGAACGCATCTGCAGTGTGTTCTTCCTGGCGCACTCTTGACACGACCACGGGGCAGACTTGTAAACACAGGACTTCCAGGTCTGGGCTTGTTCCCGGTCAGCAGTTATATAAGCCTTTTCACCTAGATAGACTCTTTGACTTGAATCACATCCAGGGTACAAGCTGCTCCGGCCAATGTTTGGGTGTGTCCGACGTATGTTTGTAGATGTGCACTCAAGAGACCTGTTCAAAAAATAAAAAAATAAAAGGGCTTTACTGACTTCTTAGAACGCTGCTGTTGAGTTACAGTCTGCAACCCAGATGTGAACCAGCGTGTCTGATGTTTTTTTTTTTTTTTATTCCAAGAGCATGTCAGAAAAGCTGCTTCTTGACACGAAAAGCCACTCATGGTCTGTGCTCTTATGACATGTACACAGACACACCTTGAAAGTCTCCCTCACCACAGGTTATGAGCTGGTGTGAAATAGTTCTGTCAGCAGGTTCAGTTACAATCTTCACACCGAGTGCCTAGTGTTTTGTTTTTTTAAACCCAAGGGGGGGGGAGATATTTCATACTCCTTGGGAAAATGCAGTACAGAAACATTTTCTCCTCTAGTGCCCTTTATTTTAGGATTTCTGGTTAAATCAGTTCTCTAGAATACATCTCTTTGCTGTGCACACATTAAACTGCCACTTTTAATATCTCCAGAGTTTCCTGACCAAGAACAGAACACTTTTAAAAATGAGCTAAAGCTATAGAGAATACAATTTCTGTTGCAGCAAATAACACACAAAAACAGTTATTTTCCACTTCTTTAAATTGGTATTTATTTAACTTGACACTCAGTTGTCACAAGCAACTTTTCAGAGTCAGATTTATTTGACACATCAACACACTCAACCACGAGCGAGAGCAGTACCTTCTGAATTGGACGGAAGTTGCACCGTACAAATCAAAACCGTTAGTGAAGAAAAACAGTGTTTACAGTGAACATTGTAGGGGTTGTATCAAGCTACCTTTCTTTTTGCACTTTTTCAAGTACAATGGATGGAGATTTGAAGCTACAGAATGTAAAACACAGGTAGAACATGGCAGATCAGAGCCTCATGTGTAGTGTATTCTTTCCATTGCATGCTAGTGAAACAAAGGGTACGAGCTACTGTGCTGCTAACAGGTAAGACACCATGGTCAATGCTGCGGCCTCTATGGAGAACAGGTGATGGTCCTCCACATGTGGGCAGCTGCTCCTCATGAACTCCGCAAGCCGGAGCAGGTACTCCAGGTTGTGGCCCGTCTTCCCTCTGCACATTGCGATCTGGGCGCCGATCTCCTCCGAGCTGGCCGGGCCCAGGTAGAGAGGGTTGTCGGAGGTGGCGATGTAAACCAGCGCCTGAACTGGAGGCTGGTCCTCCCCCTCAGGGAAGAAATCCACCATTTTGGTCATGTAGCCACCGCAGACCGTCTCTCGCACATTGAGGTACTTCAAGGACTCCTCCACCTGTGAGCCTGCCACCTCAAACGCCACACCCCAAGTGGTCTCCTGTGGAGAAAGAGGAAAGCATATTAAGTCATCATTCAATTAACTGATGTACACTGGAAACTCCACTGCAGTTTCTACTGTAAACCAATAGGAAGCAGAACATTCCACTTACGTCATCATCTTCGATCAGCGTCACCACTCTTCCGGGCTGCAGAGAAGAAGAAAATAAATAAATAAATCACGTCACGGACAACGCCTGATGCAGTGTGAGCCCAGCTGTTCCACATATCATGCCACCCTAAGCAATCTAATGATGTTCCCGTTAACAAGTAAACATATGCTTCATCTTACCAACTCATCGTTCCCACGATGGAAGTTGTCTCCGTGCCAGAAGCGTCTCTTGTAGCCTTGAATGTAACCGACCTTGCTCCTCTTGTATTTGAAGTCAGGCTTCCACACCAGCGACCCGTACCCGAAGATCCACAGGCTGGTCTTCCCGGCGATGATATCTTGAGGCTTCATTGTTTTTGGATCGTTAGTTTTGACGACGTTCAAATGAATGAATGGATCTTTTTTCCTGACTGATTTTTTTTTTTTAACTAGCTAAGATGACTAGCTAGCTAGCGTTAGCTTCCGTCGGTCCAGGAGCAGAGGTACCGGTTGGCTCGCAGGTATACCGCGGACGGTATTTGAGCCCAACTGCTTGGCAGTTGCGAAGATGGAATTTCGCTGTTTGTTTTGCCTTGCACTGTGCATTGCCATTGCATTAGAGGTGCCGCATTATGCCTTAAAAATCCATAACAGCCGCTTTGGCCCTTAGCTCAATGTCGAAAAAAGACCAAATCCGCTTTTGCCAGCTGCTTGGCCGGCTGGTGATGTTTGGCTTTAAAAATAATCGAATTAAAAGATCGAGGATTTACAGATGTTACCGTTTTTAACGCCCAGATACTATTCATATAACCGCCAAGACATATCTCTACTCTGACGCGTTTCCTCGATAACATGGCGAAGCAGGAATCTTGTTTTTATAGAGTCCGCAGGACGTAGGCGGGTCCTCTCCTGCGTTTTACACTAATCAGATTTAAATAGGCGTTACCAAATAATCACTTTTGCCCAAACAGATTTCGGTGCGCCGAATAGGGCGGGACTAGAAAACAAATTCGTTAAACTATTGGTTAAAAATGACTTGCCCGGCATTGCCATCTTTCAACGCGATTACTCGATGAACTGTCACTCAAAACAAATAAATCTGTGATTGGTCCAATGCGTTGTCACTCTCTTCACAAGCTTTAGCGATTCATACGGCTGATGCAACTTCCCAAAGCGTTTCAGGGCCTCAGCAGGAACCAAGCAACATACCAAGGCGTTGCATCAGATGTTCCTATAGGAGATTCCCTATAGGATCCACACATTTTATTTCACCACATAAAAAGAACACATACACAACTGCTTCACTTTGATACAAAGCACAAATAAATTATTCTAACTGAAAGATATGACTTTACACAGGAGAGATGGAAACCACATCTGGTATAGCAGGGAGTTAGACAGGACCTTATATGGATGTATATGTGTAAGAGAGAAAGTATATGATTTATTCCCACTGCTCAAAAAGTCAGAGTTCCTGACTTCACTTTATGGCATCCTGGAAAAATACAGTCACTTAAGCTGCAAATAAACCAGTTATTAGTATCACTATTATATTGATTAGATGATCACAGTTACTTTAAAGTGGTCATTAATTCAGTTTACAAAAAGCACGCAGGTTATTTTATGTAAACTAGGTATGTATTAGTCTTGTATTTTTCTTTCTTTCTTTTTTTTCCAGCTTTTGATAATACATAAGCAGTGTGGCACTGTGTGGTGAACCAATGTTGCCTAAAATTAAAATAAAAAAAAACAAAACACTATATAAATATATACATTAATTAATAGGATTTACTTATTTACTTACTTACTTACCTATTCTTCTGTGTTCCTGGGTTCAAATCCACCAGCTAGCTGTGGCTTTTCTGTGTGGAGTTTACATGTTCTCTGTCTGCCTGTGTGGGCTCTAGTTCACCTTCCTATTACAGTCCAAAAATATGCATGTTAGGTTTCAAATTTTGCTGTAGATGTGTATGTATGCCTAAAAAGTTGTCTGTCTCTCTGTGTTAGCCCTGCAGTGGACTGGCGACCTGTCCAGGGTGTATGCCGGGGTGTATTCCACCCTAGATAGGCTTTAGTCCAAGTCGAGCCTTCAAAAAGGAAGTTCACCATTCATTGGATAACTTCACCGTGGCTACGTCCATCTTTTCTAGTCAGTCTTTGCATGCATTATGTATCCAATTGGCACCTATTACAACACCATAATATGTTAATTTGAGCTTCGATCCTCTTTCTGTCTGTGTAACTACATCAGGTGATTGTAGGTTACAATCGCCAAAAAGCCTACTAGCTTAAACTCCAAAACGTGACCAGATTCAATACTTTTCTTGCAGTTATAATCAGGAAGCATACTCTTTCTGAATTATTCCAGCTTTTTAAACACAGGTTCCCTCATATAAATTGTAATAATCAAGTGTGTTTTCTTTGGATTTCGTGCAAAATAATAGCATGTATGGGTTTCTACTTCATGTAAGATTTAAAATGCATTTGAAACCGTGTTTAAAAAATAAGAAAGAAAATGGCAAAGTGCCAACACAGCTAAAACTTGGAACTCAGTTAAGACAAAATAAAAGGGATGCACGGAAAGATCCAGCCTCAGACCTGATCAAATGCACAAAAATGCCCACCACTCCTGTTAGATCTGATATACAGTTATAGCAGAGGCTCATCTGTGCTCAATACATAGATTATCTATAAATAGCTGGCATTATCTGTCTTGATAAGAGGCCAGGCTACTGTATCAGCTCTTCATAAATCTAAAGCAACACCCCATCCAGCCCTTTGAGCGACCCTGTACTGCATGCATGAGCTTCCAGCCCATTGTGCCTTCATGTCCATTCGCTTGTCAAGCTCTCTGCTACATTATCTCGTGTTGCTCTCACCACAGCCTGCCAAGGACTTCAGTGGCACCCACCGCTCCGATGTTTGCACACGTCCGTTTATCATACATTCATTTGTCTTTGCCATCAAACCAATCTAAGATCATCACTCAAGCCCCATGCTGACATGGTGTCATACATGTCGAATTAGTCCTGATATCCTAGTAAAACCTCCTGACCCCTATTTTTTTTCCCACACATATATGCAGTGACACAGGGTATGCATTCTTTTATAAATGTTAGAAAAAAGGTTAGGGGGTAACTACGACAGGTCATTTGGATCTAAAAGTAAACTAGGAAGGCATTATGGTCAATGCATGTTTATCTTAGATGAGGGTGTGTGTGAATAAACTGTACAGTGTGTTTGACTGGTTCACGTTTTGATTAAAGGTTGGCTGCAGTGCAAGTAAAAGCAGACCTGCTTATTGCTCTAAAAGTGTGGCATTTAAGTTAAACATAAGGGTTCCTGCTGGTTTTATGTTGGCATTTACTGATCCCCTGCTTCCTGTGTGTGTGTGTGTGTGTGTGTGGGGGGGGGGGGGGGGGTTTTTTTTCACC
>VUQG01009565.1:26583-37797 GCA_015106755.1 Etia nguti | reverse complement strand
AAAAAAAAAAAAAAAAAAAGGGGGGGGGGGGGGAATTAAACAGTCGGCTCTCCATCTGGTTTCGCCGAGGTCTCAGGACCACCAAGGAGATGTACATCCTCTTTCATACCTGTGATATTAACGTGGTGCTAAATGCGATGGTAAAGGTGAACCAGGCTGCCATCCTTCTTGTTTCTCCAGGGCAGCCGCGTCACCAGCTACTCACGGAGCAAAACCTTCTTATTCCGAAGTATTGACGCCGAGGTAAACAAATAGGGTATTTTAAAAAAAAAAACCCTTCCACGAAACACTATAAATCCTCCACTCCCGAGGAGTCCTCAATAGCTCCTTGTTGCCGTGCGTCAAAAGCGTCCAGAGGAAGCGTTTCCAATCTCCAAGTTATCCAAAGGTGAGGGAAGACCAATATCCACAGCTGTGTCTCACTCCGTCAGAAAGCGTCCTCTTCTTGCATGATACTGTACTCCACAATGGTCAACTCCTCTGTGTGCGCGCGGCTCAGAGCTTGTTTTGGTGCTCAAGTCGGTGCGTCAGTGCGCCACGGACGTTCATCACTCGTCTTATTACTACTGAATGAACCCTAGTGTGTCTCCTCCCAGATATATAGACTACCACTGCGCTGCTCATTACATAAACTGCCACTCACCCAGCTGGCACCGCCCACTTTACATATTCAACCCCCTTCTCTTTCCACCCCAACAATTATCCAGATTTAATACCCACTGGCAGAGAGATGACTGACCACCATGGATACCGGGCGATTATTAACAAGCCCCCAACATCTGCTGACTTATTTTTAGCGCACAATATGCGGGGCGCACATTTACACATTTTTTTTTTTTTTTTTTTGCACAATGAGAGGGGACAGCGCAGGAGAGCCGAAACTTCGAGAATGGAAAGCAGAAATTCAATTACTGTCTTACTTTCCTTGTACCTTCCTTACCCCCCGGCTCCACTCAATTGCACGCCTAATTAGCCCTTACTGCAGCAGTGGAGCCTCGCACACTTGGGCTATCCTTCCAGGACCCTCCACTCTCTGTGGGGTCACATGTGCGCCTCCCTCGGGATGTAAGACAAACAATGAAAGCAGAAAACCGATTACAGGGGGGAACAATCTTTTGAGTTGTTTTTGAGTTTTCAGAATTTTACTTTTTTTATTTATTTTTTTTTTAGACCAAACCCATAAGCACCAGAGCCAACATCTTACAACTTCCAAACCCAAATGATCCCACTAAAAACGCACGCTTGCTTTAATTTAGAAAAAGGGCCTTTGATCAGCTCCAATAAAATCCGTTTTTTTCTTTTACGCACACACACCTACATTATGCTTCAATTCTGTTTTTTCTCCCTTCTGAACATCTTATTCTGGTTGTATTTAATGTTGCAGCGCGTGCGCCCCTTCATGCCCACCCAAGTATTTTTACGGTTAATGGCAGCGTGCCTCCTATTGTTGCGGCGCGTGTCCCTCTCTCGCCCTCATGCGGGTGTGCGGGACTGGGGGGGGGGGACATAACTATTCAGCTGTATGCAAATGAGCTCTCTCTCTCTCTCTGTGATACCCTACAAACAAACACACACACAGAGACTGCGCGCGGTTTCACCCGCGTGCGTAAAACGGATTTATTCTGCACGCGGCCTTTTACATCTAATAGGAATCTGAGCCCCGAGACTCCCAGTTTCGAAATACAATATTTGATGGGCTGAAATTGGCAGCGGTGATGCGTCCAACTATTAAACTGACAATTTGTCTTATCTTAAATCCGTTTGACGCAATAAATAAATAAATAACCTTCAGGTTTACACACGAAGGATGATGTAGACGCCAGTGTAATGCACAAAGATAGTCAACCACACACAATTTATACATTTTATTTATTGGATTTGCATTGAAAATACTTCCGGGGGACATTTAAAAAGAAAAAGAAATCTAAAAAATTCTTTATTTGAATAGTACAAATATTTTGAAAGCCACTCTTTACCTCAGTTTCCCCCCACATATCCATTGGCTGTTTTTTTGATTAATCTCATCGGTTGTATTTGTTGTTCGATCGCCCGTGTCTCTCTCATTTACCATCTGGTGGGAGACTGGCAGTCCGACGCACCGTTTTTCTATCGTCTGTTCGCGGAGGGCACGAGCCAGTTTTCTCCAACCTGTTCATCTAAATTCTGTTTGGCATCATCTGAGCGTTTGTGAAGAGGAAACTACAGTAATAGTGTAATAAAATGACTTCCTACGTGAACGCTGGGGATATGACAAAACTTGTTGCTGTGCAGCAACACCATTTGCCCACGTGAGGAGGAGGCTTCTGGAAAATATGATAATCAGGTGGTTGAAGACAAAACACTGAAAACTGTAGTCAGTGCTGAGCATATGAACTGTGCACTCCTCCATCAACTCTGTTATTCCCCCCCCGTTTTTTTCTATTAGGTTTGCATGCTATACATAAGAAAAGGGAACAAATGTGTCCAAGTACATGGGACTAGAGTCTGATAAATCTTAAAATCTTAGTCACCTAGAAGCAACAAAAGCTGCTTTCCCCCCTCCTGAAAGTGTATATTTATGACTTAACGGATGATGACACTCTTAAATAGTCTGTGATTTTCCCTTGACCCCTGCACGATCTCCAAGTGTTTGCATTTCATCTGTTGTTTCTGTGCACTGCTGAGAGTGAAAATGGAGAGCATCTATATTTATTCAGTGTTTATATGAGGGAGACACGATAGATTGGTTGAATGCTTGTCATATTGACACACCTGTTGTGTCTCCAGTGGGTCCACAGAGACACAATGGCATTAGCTTGACTGAGCCATATGCCGTGCAGCTCTTTTTTCCCCCTTTTTTTTGACTCTCGGATGCTAATTCTGTAACTTGTTGACACTCCGATGTTGATGACTCTTTCTGATTTAATGAGGTGATTTTAAACAGAATCTCTGTGTGTGCTCTATAGAAGCTGCATCCATTTATTCGATTTACGCATTTGGAGTTCAGGATTACTGATCCTCATTAGCGCATCAATTTTTCTGCCAATAATGGTTTCTAATCATCTTCAACATTTCCCCGCTTATCTGCTTTATGGCCCTATGTCTCCAGTCCAGCTAAAATGTCACCACCATAAAAAGTGTGACAGTTGCAGTTTAACAGGTGAGTGCAGCTGATAACACAAAACTGTCTTTACTATGAAGACAATGCCATATGGGCTTTGTTTTTTTTTCATAAAGCTGAAATAAACCAAACAGCTTTTCTTTTTTTATATAACGCTGTTAATGTCGGCAATATCAGACCCTTTCTTTTATTATAGTGCTTGCACAAGATAGCAGATATTACACTTTTATATACCTGCAGATGGCCTATTCATGCTTACTTACTGATTAAATTTGGCAAAAGTTGAAAACTCTTTAATGGAAAAGCATTGAAGCTGTAAAGCGTGGTAGGCAAAAATGGAAAAACTTCTCACGATGTCTGCAGTCAGAAACATTTCCAGTAGAGGATCTGAGGTAGAGTTAAGCCGCTGTCATCAAATGCTCTCTGTGGTTTTATTTATAACATGCCTTGCTGAAAAACCATTGTATTCCTGCGCTCTTATGCAATGCCAGGCAGCAACTGGAGCCCACAACAAGCCAACTGCTTTGGTGCGGCTCATTCTGAAGCTATTTGGGCCCATTCTCTAAACCACAAGCTGGGACCCTGCATTTATTAAGATGTTGCATCAAAGCTCTCTGCTTTCCAGCAACACAGCAGGGTCTGACTGACCAGGCTTCAGTTCATGCTCTAGCCTTCATCCGAGCGCTTTGATGTTTGCATGTGTGTATGTCTGTGTCTACGAGCTTGTATGTGGGTGTCGTGGAAGCTGAAGAAAGTGTACAAGCTCATGTCTCCTCTGCTTCCTCTTGTGTCCCTCTACTCCACAGCGAGCAAACCCCTCTCGTGGGTTTTGCTGGTGCGCTTCAGATCGTTCCGCAATGCTTTCCTGGCTGTTTGTGGATTTGAGGAATGCTGAGGAGAAAGCCGCGTTTCCTGTTCTCACCATTCTGGACAATTCTCATGAATAAACCGTGATCTGACAAGGAAGTGTAAACAGGTTGATCGGTCAGAGAGCGGCCAAGAAAATATCTATTGTTGTCAGTGGAATGTGAAGAATGCTGTATTAATGGAGCAAGCAAGATGATGTCAGCCTCTACATTTATCACATGAGTAATCTGAAAATGAAGGGCAAGCGCTGCAGTATAAGCGCATCTGTAATGATACTTGAAACTTGGAAATATGAGAAGACAGATATTTTTCTAATATGCTGCTCCTTTGTCACTCTTTGTCACCTTTATTTATACATTTTTATTTGCCACACATGGCTTAACATACAGTAGGCTATCAAAGTTTTTAGGGCCACGGATCTCTTACAAGCGATTTATGAGTATGCACACTACCATTTGTAATACCTTGAAACTATTTATATTTTAAACTTTTAGTGGGTAGATGGAGTGGGTTTAAACTTCAATGGGTGCTATGTGAACAGGGACAGTCTGAGAAAGATTGTTTTCACTTAACAGGGCATATAGACTCAACTAAATTGACATAATATAATTTTTCTATGACAGGAACCGGCCTCTTTGTTCAACCACACCATAACAGCAATTTTAAATCTGGTTGTACATCTCTGGAGTTATATTTGAAGTAGAATAGTTTGGATAACAAAGTGGCATCAGAAATCTCTTCTGCTTCTTTCTTTTTCTTAATGGAAAAATCTGATTTTCATTTCCAGGTTAAACTTCTGTGCAGAAGATGTAAAGTCATCAAATGTCCACTTTTACTTTTTTAGACCACGGAGAGTGAAGGAAGGAAAAGAAAGCCACTAATAGTCTAAGGTAACGCATGCTGTAATTTGAAGCCTTGACAGTTTTACATTTCATTACACCAAGCCTGTCTTGTAGGCAGAGAAGTAACAGAACTGGGAGTACATCAGGTGAAATGGTTTGGACTTCACGTTTTGTATACTATGACTCAGTCCTTATATACGACATGTGTATGCAGTCAGTCATATTTGTCTGATCCTGTTTAGCTGGATGATGATCAGGAGGGCCAGACCATATCTACTACTCAACGAAGCTTATATTCAAGGTCCACCTGGGCTTTAGCGTAAATATATCATAAATCCTGATTTAATTGAAAGGAGGCCAGTGTGTTGGAGTAGACTGACATTGACATCGACAGTTACACCAGAGGACAGCAGATTTATGACCTGCTCCTCAGAGGTACAGGTTCACTGCCTGCCTGTATGCAGGATACTTCTTAGTCACACCTGAAAGACCTCCTTTAAGGAAGTCACGGGTGACCTACACAAAAGTGATTCAGAAAAAATCTGTCAGCAGATGCGAGTCTCTCTGGATTTTCCATTTTCTTCAGTTGCAGGTGAAGGAAATGACCTCGAGAGGCCAAGCCATAAAAAAAAGTGTTTCTCTAATGAAACCTGAAGAATGTATAGGTTAACATTTTAAGAAATTCTTCTTACAAACCAATTTAATAAAAGTCCAATTATTTTAATTAAAGAAGGTGAAACATAGTGTAGATAATCCATGATATTTGTTTGAAAGGAAAATTCAGACGTCTGTCTGATTCAACTCTTGAAATCTGGACTTAATTGGAGCAAAATACCCCTTATCTGTCTACCTTAACAATGCTTTCCCTTGTGTTCTGTTTTGGAACCTGTCTTTTCTTTCTCTGAGTTCATGGTGTTTACTACAAACAGCACTGTACCAGCACTGACTTGGCCTTTTGACGATTACAGTGGCAACATGAACCATCTGGAGTTGTTTAGCATGCTGCAGACTACAGAGAACGTGCCGTCATCAAAACTCACCTTGTCTGAGAACATCATGATCTCAAGGAGGGGGTCGAGGTCAGTTTTACCTTATCCTAATGTAGTACAGACTAAGGTTTGAGGTTAGCTTTGGGTTTTATAATTTAAAGGAAGAAGTCACACAAAATCTCTCATATGTGATATTTTCTAGATTGCTTCAGTGCAAGTTGCCCATTTTAAAAAATGCACTATAGAGATGTCTGCCTTCTGTTGTTTATAATGGAAGAACACAGCACACACTGTAGCGCCAAAAACTATAAAAAATACAAAAACATCAAGAAAACGCCCATAAACATACATAAAATTTTTCTACATAAAAGAAATACTTCCGACATGAAACTTCTCAAAGCAAGGGTATTTCCAGGATTTTTAAAAAATAAGGTGGCACAAAGGAGACCGAAAGAACAGGATGGAGAACCCAGACGAATTAATATTTAAACAGAAATAAAATCATTGTGGAAAACTGGGATAGAAAACACGTTTTTCAGGCTCATGTGCAGCCCTGTGTTTACACATTCATTATGTTATAAGTAGTGCTGCGTAAAGAATTTAAACATAACATGTGATAAATAATGTTTTTGAAAAGTGAAAAGTATTTGGACCTAAGTAGAGTTATAATCCTTACCAGAACTGCTTTCTATCACTTAAAAGATGCGAATTCTTATCTCACACTGACTCTGAGAAATTTGTCCCATATCAAGCCGGTTAGATTATTGTAATGCTCTGTTTGCATCAGTAGGACGACTTCAACTCATTCAATATGAAGCAGATGGAGTCCTTAAAGGTACGTGGAAATTTGACCATATTACCCCAGTATTAAACTCTCTTCATTGGCTCCCAGTGCAATATAGAATTACCTTTTAAATCCTTCTATTAGGTCACAAAGCTCTCAGTGGTTTGGCCCTCCCGGGACATCTCTGACTTAGCTCACTGTTTATAACCAAATCAGACCTCTCAGGTCATCAGGTGCAGATCTTTTGAATGTTCCTAGAATCAGATTTAAGTATGCTGAGGGTGCTTTCAGTTACTGTGGTCCTGTTCTTTGGAACAAGCATTTGTGCCCACATTCAAAAACAGATTAAAAACCTTCTGGTTTACACAGGCCTACAGTCAATACCTGTGTGCGTGTTTTTGTAAGTTTAATTTTATGCTTTTCACTGCCTTAAGGCGTTGTAAAACCTACACAGGTTTTTATGTTTTTAATCTTCAAGGTTAATTATAATGAAATATGCTATATAAATAAAACTGCTGTGTTATATTTTGTATAATCAAAAATATTTAGAGTACTCATTATGTGGAATGTCACTTTTCAGAATACACATGATATTAGTCGATTGTAATAACTGATTGATTGATGGGTATAAATCACTTTAATGTTACAGCTGTTGATGATTTTAAATATTTATCTGTTGCTCCGTAGTTTGGTCTTTAATAATGCAATTCTGCAAAAAAAGTAACTACACCTTTAAAATGAATAGCTCGGAGTACAAACTACAATAATTGCATCGATATAGGGGAATAAAAGCAGAAAGCATCATAAAGGTACTTTCTGTTCCTCCTTTAGTCACAACGGGTTGTCACTGCATGATTGATTTTGCAGATTTATTTACTTATTTTTTTACACCAGTTAACCTCCCTGGCACCACTCGAAAAGGATTGATCCCAAGATTGAATCAGGTTTCTTACGTTTGTTAGGTGTGTAAACCAGCACCTTCATCTCGTGTATTATGTGTTCAGTTACATTGTGGTCGTGTCCTGGTGTTTTATATGCAGTGCCAGCCGATACAAACAAATAAAATGCTGGGACTTTTTCCTACGCTCTTTGTTCTGGTCAGTGTTTTTTTTTTTTGGGGGGGGGGATATTTGTCCCTCGAGTGAGACATTTGTGAGTCATTATGCTATGATTATTATTCTTTATATTGAAATGGTAATTGTGAGTTGCAGTAGTTGAGGGTTGTATTTATGTGATGTGTAGTTACATTTCTAGGGAAGTGCATGTCAGGTTACACCAACTTAACTCAAGACAAGCTTTGCAGAATTTAATCAGCACAATTTTTGTGAAAATGAAACTGAAAAATCAAACTAAAATACTTTTTTACTGAAACAGTTTTTTAAATTTAAAAATGAGGCACATGAATTCATATAACACAGCAATGCCAGTGTTATGGACTTAATGATTTTAAGTCCTGTTAATGTTTACTACAGGACTCAGGTGGAAATGATTTAATACTCTGATACAAATGCTGTGATTGCTGACATGATTATGAGTATGTGGATTGTATAGGTTTCCTGCCTTTAACCACCACAGTTTAACTGTAGTAGCCATGGAAACACAGGCTATATAAGCTAAATATAGTGACAGCAGCTCCTGAAGTTGATAAAAGCAGCAGATATCATTCACCATGAACAAAGAGCTTTCAATATTCATTCAGATAAGTGGAACGACTCACCACTCGGGTGAATTTTTGGATATGTAGTCCAACGTCAAGGCTTTACCGTAGTGACAAATAATAAGAGTAAAAATCATGACACAGTGTTTAATTATAAAAGCACACAATAGGTTTGTGATTTCTGTGTGTTTATTTGCATCTTTTAAGTATAGTTTTTCAAGACTTCGGAATCAGTCATTTAGGAATCAAATCAAGCCACCCATTAGATGAGCAGTGAGTGAAAGAATCCACTACACAAATCCCTCCCTGGGCATGAATGTCCCGGCGGATTGGTGCCATAAATACGTGTTTGGGAGTGAGAGTGAAGTGAGTGTAGGCTATGCAGTCTCTCCAAAGCCTTAACCGCAATGAGATTAGTGTCAGTCGGCAGCATTAATCCCAATAGTCTCCCAGCAGCAGCAGCAGCAGCATCAAGCTGGCCCACCGTTAGCTGAGAAAAACACAGGTGGGAGGCTGAAAGGAGTGGGCTGCAGCGACTTAACCAAATAATGGATTAATCAGTTACAGATAGAGGAGGAGACGTCTTTCTACATAATATGCAAAGCAAAACAAACAAACTTACCACTGTGATGCAGGCTTATCCATTTTTTTCTATACAGTCAATATGCTGATATTGTTGCCTTACATATATTGCAAGAATTATATTGTATGTATGCCTTGTTGTGTTAGTATGTTAGTATATGTTTTGTTCATCCTACAATGATAAGATGACACAGCTGACACATTATTAAGCGTTAACTATATTTGGATTCATTATTTTGTGACAGAATAAAACAAATATCTTTAGACTAACGTGAGTTTATTGGCTCATTACATCTCAAATCATCAAAAATTTTAGAACATTTTCTATTTGACCATCTCGGATTTACCCAGAAATTTGGTACAAATACAATATGATATATAAAATACTATTTAAGATAGATTTTTTTATCGACTTCCAGCATATCTAAACAGCTATTAAAGGTAGTTGCCTGAAATTTTCACTGAATCAGTAAATTCAGTACCCTTTAACTTAGGACAGATATATCAACAAAATAAAATCAAGCAGTAATTCATAGTCACACAAATGAAGAAAAAGCTCCACCATAAAAACAAAAGTATCAGTAGATAATTTCATCTGAATGGAACGAAACTCTGACGTTTCCAGATGGTAGTCTAATTATAATGAGAAACTGCATTTGTTTAATATAGCCCCTCACGACCGGGTAATGGGATGGATAGATATACATATTCTTTATTTTCAGGACCTGCTGTGCTAGATGAGTCCTATAAATCAAGTTTAAAATCATATTAAGAAGCTTTAGAAAAGCAGCGACCCAACAAGTTGCCATGTCAAATTGTACACAGTTGAAAATAATTATAGCAAAACAATTAAGAGTAGTGAAAAAGGGATTACTACTCACAAGCTTATTTCTTGTGAGTAGTCTTGCAGAGCCAAGTTGCCGTGTCCACATGGTGCAATTCATAATCTGTTACTAGACCCTAACCACCTTAACCCTAATGCCACGACAGCAACAGGAAAGCAAGGATCAGGCATCCAGCATGCTGACTGCCAGAATGAATGCTGTAAGAACTGTAATCTGTTTCACTATATTGGTGATAGCTTATTTATGTATATATGTCGGTATGTGCCCTGTCTCGTCCTCAATGGGTGGGTCGTTCTGAATGAAACTTTGCACAAACATCATCACATACAGGGATTAAAAAAAATGTTTCTTATAAATCCAAATTCTTTTGAATTTTGTATATATTATGTTCGTGTTAGCCATGCATCAGATTGATGACCTGTCCAGGGTGCACCCTGCCTCTCACCCAGTGGCAGCTGGGCTAGACTCCAGCCCCACACACACACGACCCTGATGAGGACAAGTGGAAGAGAATGAATGGATGGATGGATATATTATTTCCCATCTGAATGTGATGTTATGTTGTCTAAGGAGCTTTGAAAGAAAAGCGACTTCTTTAAGTACTTTACGTTTCTTGAAAACATTTCACCTCTCATTTGAGAAGCTTTTTCAGTTCAAGCTCCTCTAGTGCAAAAAGTTTGTATAGCCATCCATCCAATTCAGGGTTGTGGGGGTTGTCTGTTTGCGTTTGGGTCATTTGTCATGTTCATCGACGTCACCATAAACGTAACTTAATGGTCACCGAAATTTGTTTCCATGACAGAATTTTGTTTGAAACACCACCGAACACAGGATGAAAAATTAAAATAAATACCATAAATATAACAGATATATAGCTTAACAGATGACAGTTTGTTCTGGTAAAGTTGAAGAAATTGTTTGACGTTCTGTTTTAATAATAATAATAATGTATACTTTATAGATCCCCGTGGGGAAATTCCTCTCTGCATTTAACCCATTCACTCAGTGAAGCAGTGGGCTGCCATTGGGCGCCCGGGGAGCAGTGTGTAGGGACGGTACCTTGCTCAGGGGTACCTCAGGGTAGCCGTTCAGGGGAATCGAACCCCTGACCTTCCGATCACGGGGCCAACACTTTACCTACTGAGCTATCCCTGCTCAGTAGGTATATATATAAGAAAAAGATAAATCCCTCTTGCCCCTGTGGACGGTCTTTATCCTTCAAGCTCAGGTCCTCTGAGGCCGGGAGCTTGAGGGTCCTGCACAGTGTCTTTGCTGTTCCTAGGACTGCGCTCTTCTGGACAGAGATCTTGGATACTGTTCCTGGGATCTGCTGGAGCCACTCGTCTAGCTTGGGGGTCACTGCAACGAGTGCTCCGATTACCACTGGGACCACTCTTACATTCACCCTCGACATCTCGAGCTCTTCTCTGAGCCCTTGGTATTTTTCCAGCTTCTTGTGTTCTTATATATATATATATATATATATATATATATATATATATATATATATATATATATATATATATATATATATATATAATATATGTG
>VUQG01009565.1:4914-20372 GCA_015106755.1 Etia nguti | reverse complement strand
AGGCATTCTCCTCTCCAATGGCCAGAGGCCAGAGGGGGCATCCCTGGCTGTAATTTTTTATCGTCTCTCCACCCTTAGCAATCTAAGACAGTGAGGTGTGTGTGTGTGTGTGTGTGCGCGCGTGTGTGTGTGTATGCACTCTATGCCCTACACGCTCCTCTCAGCAAGGAACAGACAGATGGATCTTTGGTTTGGCCAATGTTGTCTGAGTCTGGCTTCTGATCTAACTGTACGATCCTGCTGCAGGCCAAATTACTCTGCATCTTTCCCTGTAAACTAACTCACTTTTAGAAGAACAAACAGAGAGCTACAAACGCCCCAGAGGAAACGATGCATGCCTATAAATGCAAGGTTTGCATTTGTGCTACATGGCTACCTATGATAAACATCAAGTGTCTGAAGCATCGGTTATTTCTCACTGTTGCATGTCAAGCAATAAACATCACATATAAACAACATGGTGAGTTTGTTTTCTCCCCTTTAGTTGCTATGCAATCAACCATGTTGGTACAGCATTAATCTTAGTAAAACATTTTATTTGACATCCCGCAGACAAGGGATGGACTATCTGCCGGTATCTTCATTTAGTCCCTTTTGCTAGTTTATAAAGTCAGCTTTGGGAAAGTCACAAAAAACGGTTGAATATATGTGCACTAAAATGCTGCAAGGTCAGAGAACCAAAAATGTTTTTTTATGATTATCATCCATTTGGGTGGATATTTCAATCTGATATTCCATCCAGCTAATGCTGTGTAACCCTGGATAGCGATTGCTTGATGTTATCGTAAACACTTGAAAAAAGAAAAGAAACACATTTCTAGCTTAAAACTGGGCCCTTCATTATCAGCTCAGTGTTTCTTTTGCCTTTCGCTTTTTATGTAAACAAAGAGTGATCTATTACTCATTTGCAAAGCACAGACGCAGTAACACATGACTCATATTTTGCAGGACAAAGTGCAGCTGAATTTGTGGTTAAGTTTAAATAAACCTCAAGTGCGACTGGAAAAAAAAATGGAGAAGTATATAAAAAAAAAACTGCATATCAGCTGGTGGAACTGACAAATGGAGCTAATGTGGAAGTTGCTTAAAATTGCATTATTTCCAGTGGCCAGTACAGGGACGAGAACATGGCCATACTTCTCATTTGATTGATTGTTTTTTTTTTTTTTATACCTAGATTGTCATTTTCTTTATAAATGCACTGAATTGATATCAGTACAATTTAATCTTCATTTTGTAAATCATTGTTCAGTTAAAATAGTAAAATGGTTCACAAAGAAGGGAATGCCAAACTTGAGTTTTCAGCACTGGAGCCCACAAATCAGTGGTTAATGTCATAGTATAGCTTTAGCCTATAGTCATTCACTGTTTCTATTGTTCTTCCAGATCTATTTCTGTTTAATTAATTGATTGAATTTCATTGGGTAGATTTTAGAGCTTTACCTTATGACTGTAATTGCTTTCAAAACAGAATGAAAATGCAGCTTATGATGACTCAGAATGAAGTATTTAGATTTAATTTCTGTCTGTGCACATTTCTCCCTATCTTGATGCTAATGCCTGGTAACATTCATTTTGCACTTTTCCAAATAACTGTTGGGTCTAGACCTGACCTTCAGCACTTCAACACTAATCACTTCACTAAGGGAAGAATGCTTACCTGTGTTAACAAAAATCTACTTCTAGTATAGACTACCATAGTATAACATGTGCAGAGGAGGGATAGTTGATATGTTAGACAAAGGATGTTGGAAGATGGAGCTGCTTGGCAGGAGGGAAAGAGGAAGAGCACAGAGGAGGTTCGTGGATGTATGAAGCAGGACATGTAGAGGGTCAGTAAGACAGAGGAAGATGCAAGGGATAGGATGAGATGGTGGCAGATGATCCAATGTTGTGAGCCCTAAAGTAGAAGACTACTATAACACCCCTGAAAGCAAAATTAACTTGTATCCGTCCTGTCTTCCATTTGTTAAGAGTTAAAGAGAAAAGATTGATGCCTTTCAAAAGTCTGTGCGCGAAATATGAATCTACTTGGAGCAACCATACAAAATAGAAAAGATGACATCACCCACTGATATCTGCAGTCTTGTTTTGAAGCCTCTAGATTAACGTTTTTGTCTCTGCCATCTTGGTTGTAAAAAACTGAGCGGGACATGTCTGATTGTAAAACTGCATGCTCACTGGCTAACGACTTATCAATTGCAAATTGTTAGCCAGTGGGTGTGCAGTTTCATACAACAGACAATCCTCCATTTTGAAACATAATATGACCAATTTAACTAATGACTAATTCAACATTACCCCAAATGAGTGATTGTAGCCATAAACTCATCAGAAAAGCATTTACAGAGGTCAAGTCAGAAAGCCTCTGTTTGCAACCACATCTATAGCCATCTGGTGGCCTCCAGATAAAAAAACAAAGTTGAATGCAATTCTGCATTGGCTTCTTTTTTCAGACCTGGAAACTGCATTCATGTTTTATACTGTTTAAGGCAACTCCAACTTAATTTGCTTAGCAAGTAGGAAGAAAGCATGTGTATATAACCATCCTGATTTTGTCCAACCAGTACCCCTGAAGCACTCTTTGTCTCGGTTAATTATAAGTTCTTTAGCTCTTTGTTATGTTAGGATGGAGACAAGCTTGTGTTTGTAGAGTGTATTGGTTAGCACATTCACCTAACACACAAAAGGTTTCCCCGGTTAGCAAATGGGAGGAAACACAAAACCAGCCTAGTGTACTCCTAGTGCTGGTCCAAAGCCCAGATAAATGGGAGGGTTGCATCAGGAAGGGCATCCAGTGTAGAAAATCAGCACCAAATCAAATTACCTTAAAACGATTTCTACCACTGCTGACTACATTTATACAAGCTGGCATAAGTCAAGGTGGAGAGACACAATTTTGAGTGCATGCCCTTGCAAGCGAGTGGTCCCTTGGATGAATGTTTCAGTGTTGACATAAAAACAATGGCACACTGCAGCCTGCTCCTCTGTTTATTGTACAACAAACCACTTAAACTACTGTCATATTGGATTTTTCCTCAGCCTCTAGTTTTCAGATTCCAGGCTATACTGCTAGGTATGAGCAGTCACATATCACACACACATATCAACTTTCCCCCCCAAAAAACAGAAACCCCCCAAAAAGACAAAAAACCCATTTCGAGGTGTGTAAAGCACTAGGTCAGGCTTGCATTACTATGTGAGAGTCTGTCATTTATCTTCTGATTCCTCCAAACTGCACCCGAGTGTTTTATGCGGTCTGATTTATCAGATTTACTGTATGATGAATCGCTCTAACGCATCCAAAGAGGATGATTTCCCCAAAGACGAGTGACGTAAACTGTACAGTGGTGTTTCCCAAGTTCTTTTACTATGATTTAGTGTTCAGGGAACTGCATGGTGAATTTGTAAAACTATTGTTTGTATCTTTTTCCATCTGCCTCACACAGTAAATCGGACATTTTTTTCAGTCTGCTTCCTCTCAGGGACTTTCAGGGTTGTTTTGACCGACAGCGGAGATGTTTGAACTCTTTCATACCAGCAATATTTGGACGGACGATAAAACGCTGTAGCATTTTCTAGAGATTATGAATTATGGTTTTTCCCTAGACAAGCATGAGCTTTTTTGCTTCAAAAAAATATATTCTTATCCACTTTCCCTATCAGAAGATTGTCTGGAATTTCCAGCTGAGAGCGAAATGATAAGGGTTGGTGTTATCTGTGTTTAGACTACAAATGTTTATGAAGAATATAGTTTAGAGTATAGCCAAAAAACACACTCTTTGTTTGAGTGCGTTTACATGTGATTCATGGATGTAAGTATGCATGAAGACCAGCGTCAGGTTAGAAATGGGTAAATAGGCAACTCATCCTTGTTAGGGTTTGTTTTACAGGGATAGAAGGAATTTGTCTTTTCCTGGACTCATACATCAATATGGCAGATGTTTCCTAAAGGATGGATCACAAGGCCTTTCAAACGGATCCACAAACTACCTTAATTGCTGTTTGTTTTGTCTCCCTCCGCCTCCCCCTCCTCTACTCTCAGTCTTGCGTCAAACATCTGAGGAGCATTTTCAAGAACAAAAAGGAACTCATATTGCCGCTGCGAATTTGGCTCTCGGACACACGGGGGATCTGGGTATTGTTTCCCCACCTTTTATCCATCCACATTTGATCTCCACTCTCATCCACAGTCCAAAATCCGCTCGGTCTTCTCAAGCTTTTTATTTTTTATTTTTTGCCTTTTTAACCAAATTACGATTCCCATTCATGATACTCGTGGTGTTTTTCCATGCCCAAGATGGGTATTGGGTGCTGATAGGATATCGAGCACACCTAAGTGCTTCCCTTTCCTCCCTCTCTTTATTTTCTTTCCTTTTCTCATCGGCCTCTGCTTCTCTATCAGGCCCCCCACACATGCTCTGTGTCACGTCCTGTAGCGGACAACAGCCCTACCTTCCCTGAAAGGCACAATGATTCCAGCCACAGATCAATCCTCTTCACGTGTACAGAACAGATTGAAATCTTGAAGGAAAAAAATGTATGCAAGCAAGATTAGTCATGTTTTATCCCTCCAACCCTTGTTCTTCTTACTCTCAAACCTTTTCTTGCTTATTTCCACCTACAATGACTCATGGGTGCCCTTTTTTTCCTTGCTTTCCTATCCCTCTGGCAATCTGCAATGTAAGCTGGTGAAAAGATTTGAAGCTCACTCTCCTTTCAACTCGGTGTGTATGTTTATTGACCAGTAACCACCTTTCAGCCCTCATCATTTTCAGGTAGGGTTGTGTTTGTTGATGTTGTCTTAGTAACAACATGGGTTACCAAGAATCGTTCAGCTGTTGCTGAAAAGGATTACAGTACGGTGTTTTAAAATCCCCACATGTCCAAAGCAGTTTGTGAGAATGAGGAGAAGGAGGAGAAACTGAAACCTTGAGATCTGGCTCACGCTTCGTTTTGAGGTTGTACGGTCGTGATGATCGTGATGAACGGTGTCGTCACTTAGGCCCACTTGCATTGGCTGCAAGACCCAAACTGCAAGGGCTCGCTAAGGATGTTTGAACAGGGCAAGCTCAGTCCTGATTGGCATCTTGGTTTCACATCTCACATGGGAAGGAGGAATGACCTCATGTTCAAGTGACTCAACATTTGTCTTAAGTATGTGCACCAGAATGTCAGTAAATGCAGCACGGTAATGACATCATGTTACGAATAACATGCAGTATTGAAGGGATGGCATTAGCTCATTGCACAGCAAATATTATACTGCATAATTTGGCCATATGCGATTTGGGAGAGTTGTTTATAATTGCTGCCAGCCCCTCGCCCTCAACATGGCAGTGGTGATTCATGTGATTGAGAAGAGTGTGGGAGGGGAAGTGGGGTGGAAGGGGAGGAAGAGAGCCAGGAAGTAGGGGGGAAAGCTGGTCTATCAACGAGGCCTGATAATGGAGACCCACAGGAAACTGCTGAGGAGGATTTTCCACGATGTCGCACAGGAGCTCTGGCACTAGAGAACACACACATACATACACATATGCACTATTTTATCCCTTCCCCATCCCTCCCTGCTCTAATCCCACACAAACAGGGCCACCCACACCCACATGGGTAATACAACAGTGTCCCCTCAGCAAAGAAAAAAAAGCCTTGGAGTATCAACGCCCTTAATCAGTGATTTTAAGTTGATCGGCAGGTCTGTCAGCACGTTTTCCTTATCTCCTATTCTGGCTGCACCTGCTCCAGCGGGGCACCATGCCAGCTCTCATCCCCGGCTTGTCATTGGTTCGCAGCTCTCGGGGACCACAGGGCATGTTGGCCAATAAACAAGATGAAAAGAAAGCGTACACAGTGTTAGATGTTTCCCTCTTCTTCCTAAACTTAGAGCTCGGGATGTATGAAGTAGAGCTTCACTGCAGCGTCTGGTCTGACTTCAAAACACATCCTTCAAATAAGAAATGCAAGCCAACCAAGCACGGCAAGAGAGAGGTGTCCAAGAGAAACTTGGCCCCCCTCCAGATCAGCCAGAAAGGAGAGCGAGGAGGCATGTGTGTTAATGTGTGCGTGTGTGCGTCGAATGTGTTTGTCCCATACTCGGACAGGGAGGGGTCCTTGTTTTCCTTCTGCTCTTCCCTTTGGTTACACTGTTGTTTCCCAGACCCCCCTGTATACAACACATCCCATTAGGAATGCTACTACCTTCACACTTGACAACACATGCACACACACACACAGACCCAGGAGGAAAATCAGTGCTGAGAAGACCTTGCTTCTCTTCCTATGGTGCAGTCGTTAGGGAAATGGAGAGGCAGTGCCATCAGTGGACTCCTGCTGCTAACGACACTGTTCAGCTGCTGGTGGTGTTTTTTTCCCCCCCAAACGGTGGCTATAGTTAGAGCTCTAATATATTTGCAGCTCATTAACAAAAAGAGCTGCCTTTTGAATATCTGCCAGATCGGGCTATCACAATTGCTCGGTCATTAGCTTATTGATATTTAATGTCTATCATCAGCTGTCCTGTAGCCATTAGGGGGTTTAGCGATCAGTTGTTTGTTTTTGAGCTGTTTGCCCTGTATATGGCTTGACGTGGTGCGCAACCTGTCTCCTGTGTGAAAAGCTCACCATTCTCAGGACGTCCTGTAGAGTAGCCCCCCCCCACACACACACGCACACACCTCAGAAAAAAGAAAAAGACACAGACACAAACAGACACAAACACATACAGGCATACTTCATCAGAGCAACCCCCCCCACTCACAGCTCCTGCTTCTTATCTTAAGCATCCAGGCAGCTGCGTGTTTGTCTGTGTGTGTGTATATGAAAACGAGGAGACAGATGATGTGTGTGCGCAAGCACCCTTGTGTGTAAGGCAGAGAAAAAGGTGTGAAGTACAGTCACAGAGGTTGCCTTTCAAGTTCTCCTTCCTTGTGTGGCGGCGGTCAGTAGTCGGAGATGGGAGGGAACAGGATTAACAGCTGCATGGACTTGTGAGTCTGCCGGCCGTGGATGAAGGAAGGACGTTGAATCACTCCAGACAAGCATCTGATCCAGCGAGCAAAATCATAACCAGAGATCTTCCTCTAGCAGAATTTTTTCTGCTAGAGGAAGAGTCCAGCATGTCATTTTACTGAAAATAAAAACTGAGCATAACCAATCAATGTTAAGATTTACACAGCCATCACACAGTAAGATAAAATATTGTCGTAGATTCACTTGAATTTCATTTTTTTTGTGGCAGTTGGTGCGCTTTATCATTAGGATCCATTAAAAACAATACAACTCTTGAAAAACAGTCCAACAACCCCTCCATCTCACCACATACTTTTAACAGCATCTTTTATTTAATCAGACATCATTAAGTTAAATTTGATCAGAATTGTAAAAGTATCATCACTAAAGTTGAAATCAAGTTTTTTCTGGCATAAATGTTGATGAAATGACCGAATCTAAAACTGTATAAACTGTATAAGTGCCATGATGCTTTGAACTAAATGGCATGCTAACATGTGCTGATGTTTAACATGTTTAATGCCTACCATGTTTGCTATCCTACAATAGTGTGTTAGTATGCTAATCTGTAATTAAGCTACTAATATTAGCAGTAATTATGCTGATTAAGGTGTTCAGGTTTTTAGATTAATGCTAATTGCAGGCCAATTAGTAAGGCTTTAAAATGCTTGTTTGCATAGTCAACTGTCCATTGGGTCCAGATTTGTAAAAAGCTGTTTTATGTGTTAGCTGTATATCCACCAACTTTTGACACTGTTGCATATTCAGAGAAGAGTAGCTAAAGAGATGGGACCATATAAAACACAGAGAAACTGCATGCAGATGGTTTCCCTCAGGTTGCTACCATTCACCGGGTGGAGAAAGTCGGGGTATCTATACAGTATATTCCTATGTCTGTGTGCTCATAGTGCATTAAACACTCTCTCTGTCTGTTTACAGGCAGTATGATAGGTTCAAAATGGATTTATGTGCTGCTGACACAGGTCAGGTGGCCATAAAGGAGGTTTTGCTGTTGAGATGAAGCATGAAGGCTCTTCTTTCTGTTACATGCTTCAAATAAAATGGAAATGTGGTGCCCCACTGTAGCATATTACACAAGGAAATATGATACATTAGAGCATCACTCTTGAAGATGTGAAGTTGTCTCACAGTTGATCCTACAGTGTTTGTCACACTATCCTCTGTTTATCCCTGTTTGTACCATTCTCTGCACGCATCTCTGCTCGTTTCTGCATGCGCGTTTCTTTGATTCATGGACTGTTTAGGTTTAGAAGCCTTTGATTTTGGAAATTGATGCATTTGATGTTCTCTTCGGGAACTCTCTGCATGAAGGGGGGCTGTTTGCGTTTCTGTCACGTGCTGTTTTTGGGGGTTTTGAAAGTTTGTGCTGGGTTTTGGGGTCGTTTGTCTGTGTTATCTGTCACTTTGTGTCTTGTGGTGATTTGGGATTGTTTGTCAGTGTTTTTTTTTTGTTTTTTTTGCTGTGATTATTATGGGATGCAGCTTGCTGCTGAGCCGCTTCCTGTTTATTGCTCTTATCCTGTCCTCGGGATCATCACTGACATCACAAGGTTGTTTACGATGTGGGAACCAAGGTAAGCTATATTTACTGAGTGTGTGTAGCCATCTCAAAACCTCTGACCTCATAAAAGTCAACTGTAGTATTTTTTTATGTCAGAGCTTGGCAGCGCACAGTGTGTTTTTTTAAAAAAAACAGTAATCGCAATGGACTTCAACATCTTTCAGCCTCTTTCACTTGGATCACTGACTACTGATAAAAAATTATTTGCTCCATCCATTATTCACACTTTTCTTCAACTTGAAGCCAAGTGATGTAACTTTTGGGAAGCAGGAGTAAATTTTATGTCAAGAACAACATCCTCTTCACACACAGTCTTTGGCTGATATCCGTGAACCTCTCATAAACAATGAGATTATTTCTGTAGCACATTTCAGTTTATGGACAGATGACCACCACTGTAAGTCATGGCGTAAGTTGATAATGCATTTTCAAATGTTCTACACTTGTTGATTACACACACAAAAAACAATGACTTCGCATGGAATACCCAACTGTAAGTATTATTTTAATGAATAATGTCACTTTGGAATAAGCACTAAGAGTTTTATGTTACTATTTAGTTAACCAACTTAAGCCATTTTTACATGGGTCATTCCATGGAATACCAGTGAGTAAGGCCTAATGCCTCAGAATCACATGAATTATTATTAGTATTATTATTTTTTAAATACAATAACTTTAGCATCTACTAACAGTAAAAAGTCTGGACACCCTTATTCTATGAGGCTATGTTGCATAATATGGATGCTCAAAGTTGATCATAGATTTGAATTAGAATTAAGGCCATTACACACCGGCCGTGTTGTCAAAAAATTACATGAAATTCAGAATTTTTTGGCAGCTCAAACTAGTTGTGTAACGTATATATACACCAGAAGTGTTTTAACCAAAAACGTGTCCTTAAAAAAACACACCGTGAATACAAATAAAGTAGACATCAAGCAATGATGAGCTGGCCCTGATATTATTAAGTAAGAAAAGGAAGAAACAGAGATTCTGGTTTCATCCAATTCTCACGAAAGGGCAGCAGCAGGGAGTGCACCTAGCTGTGTGTCTAAGGTAAAATAGTGTTATTTTACTTCTATGTCATTGTATTTTCAGTACCAGTGTGCATTTTGAGCTGCAAGTGGACTTGTTGCCAAATGCAGTGGTCTGATTGGTCAGATCTGTTTAATCACATGTGAAAATTCGAGCTTGGTCAGTGTGAACGGCTGCATCAAAAGCCATTGTATCAGAAAAATGTTTGTAACAAGTGAAATATCCACACGAATTTTATGTGTCTGGTGTGTAAAGGGATTTAGAATTGGAATCAGAATAACTTTATTTTCCACATTAGTGAAAAATTGTCTTTGGTTCACCAAGTCAAAAATCAATCCATCCGTCCATTCGCTTCCACTTATCCTTTTTTCAGGGCCACGGGGGGGCTGGAGCCTATCTCAGCTGTAGGGCGAGAGGCAGGGTACACCCTGGACAGGTCGCCAGTCTGCCGCAGGGCTAACACATAGACACAGACAACCATTTGCACTCACATTCACTCCCGCATTCACACCTATGGGCAATTTAGAGTTTCCAATTAACCTGTCCCCACTAACAAAAATCAATTTGTAATAAAAATACTGTTAATAATCAGCACACATTCATATATATACATAAATAAAACTTAAATAAAATTACAGAAATACATCAAAGCATTTCACTGTTCATTGTTTTGATTGCATTTGCCACAAATGAGCCCTTATACACCTTTTTACTAGAGGCATACTGTAACGAAGGCAATAGTTCAAAATCAGAATAGATGTGGTTGGCAGAAACTTACAAAGATCATTTATATAGATGAGTTTAAATTTCATGTTGCTAGCTTCTGCATTAAAAAAATAATGCAATTTAAAAATGCCAGATTTGAACTGAGCTCTATGTACCTCAGAAGCTTGTAACAGTTTTCATAGTATGATGTTGTTAAAAAAAGTCAGCTGACTCTAAAGGTGTTAGGTGGCAACATTTCTCAGAATAAACTGACATACACTTATGTGCGATGACCTGCATGACTTTCATAAGAATTGGGTCATAACATAGCCGGTAGTTGCCTTTTCCAACAAGCAGCCAGTTACAGATGGTCCACAATAGCAGTGGCACAGTGCACCAGTGGTTAGCACTGCCACCTCACATTGAGAAGGGTCTGGGTTTGAATCCAATGGACAGCGACCCTTCTGCATGGAGTTTGAAAGTTCTCCTTGTGTCTTCATGCTCTATCTGCAGGTACCCTGGCTTCCTCCTACAGTCATTGGTGATTCTAAATTGGCAATATGTGTAAATGGTTGTCAGACTCTCTGTGCTAGCCCTCCAAAAGACTGACGACTGGCTTGTCTGTCACCCTATGACCCTGCTGCCTCCCCCACCATCTCCTGAATTGATGAAATTGCTTAAAATGGATGGATAGACAAGACAAATCATACTACTGAAAACACTCCTTTTGGTTTAGGTCAGGGGTGACAACTGGGTAGAGTGCGCCGAAGGTGCTCCATTACCATAAATAAACAGCATAATTACCTCGCTTTTTCTCATGTTGGCTGAGTAAGAAATCACATAGACTTTGTACTAGGGAGCGGGCAGGATTTAATGTTCAATCTGTTTAAATCTGATATTTGCTTTCTCACATACAAGCGAATGTGTAGAAGCTCTGGGCTGCAGTGAATGTGTGAAGAAAAACAGGCATACCTTCAGTACCTTTAGACAGAAGGCCAACACAGCTGTTTCCACCGCTTCCACTATTAAAGTTAAGCTGATGCCATCCTCATATTTAGTGTCCAGACATGACAAAAACACTGATCTTCTCATCTGACTAGAAAAATAAGAGTTAAAAAAATTAGGAGAAAATGAAAAACCAGTTGGTATTGGAATCATATTAACCAATGCAAAATCAGCAAGTATTCCACTTTAAAGTTCTGTGTTATGGTTGTAAAAAAAAAAAGGATGAGCATGGCATGCAAAGGATAAAACAGAGAAAGTTTGGCAGTACAGCTCACATTCAGAGGCTTTAATGAGTAACGGCATAGGGTGGAGACCGTTTGATGCCTCAGTGCCAACCAGGTCGGGCGACTGTGCTGCCAACTTCTGTTAAAAAATAACAGAGGAATGGGGCACAGGCAGTCCCCTTATTTTCCTCCTCTCCTTCCACAAATGCTTTCACTCCACACCCCGTTTCCTCTAAAATCGCTGCCAGCTTCCTTTTTCATCTCTTCCCCCGTCCTGATCTCGTCCAAATCGGCTCTGGGGCCTGTGTGCGATGCAAGAGGAGGAACAACAAATCCAGACTTAGCTGCTTAATTGTTTTGTTTTGTCTTGTGAGTGTGTGTGCGTCAGACGACAGAGATGTCAGTTACATTTTCACATAACAATGACCTCAGTGTGTTTTATCACATCACCAGAAGTGCCCTTTCAATGCCAGCCATCCTTGAATTTAAAGACTTGGTATTCAGCAAATCAATCATTGAGTCTTTCAGCTTTACGAGCCCTATTATTAACCCAATCAGCATGTTTGGTTGTCTGCCTCTGAAGTGTAGCTTTCAAGTGATGGGTGCCAAATTCACAGATGCTGTTGTTTAGGTCCTTAAACAAGCATTGAATAATAAAAGTAGCAATGTGCTTTCTTTTAAGCAGTGTGTGCATTAAATTGCTAACAAGTGTTACTGCAAATAGCAGATTTACTTACCATATTTCATTTCAGCCCTGCGACAGACTGGCGACCTGTCCAGGGTGTACCCCGCCTCTCGCCCTATGACAGCTGGGATAGGCTCCAGCACCCCCCGCGACCCTGAAAAGGACAAGCGGAAGCGAATGGATGGATGGATGGATGGATATTTCATTTCAACTCCCAGTGGTATAAAGCATTGAATAGAAACACAACCTTGTTCTACGTATGCCACTTTGATTATCTTGCACAGAATAGACTGCCAGATCGTCCCTGAGAAGGAGATTTGGCAGCACTTGTGTGATTTCTGTGCATGCTTTATGATCTTTTTACACATAAGCACTGATTTTACTGGGGCTTTACGCAAACACTGCAGGTTCACAAGGGCATATAAAATTTTTACTGCGCAGCTGCATGCGAGGTGTATTGTTTCTAGTAGAGCTAATAAAGCTGCACAGCAGCATACTTCTTTGCCTGCTGTATGTAAATTATGGTTTAAAGCTGCATTTTGATGTGAATCCACTGTTTTTCTTCAGTGTTAGATTTAATATTAAATGATGCACTGGGAGATAAGGAGTAAATACTTTTCTAAAAGCCTTTGCAAAGACTTGCGAATGTTCAAACACAGAAACTTAAAGATCCCCTCCAGCCATGTTCGAAGATATATAAACCCCCTCTGAGCATTGGGATTTAAACAGGAGAGGATTTTTTGCTTGATTTGCCTAAAAAACTGTTCTGTAAAAACTCTTTAATGCATTGCTTTGGACAGACTAAAAGAGTAGTTTTTCCTCTCCTTATTTCCAGAAAACGCAAATTTGACAGATCTCTAACAACCGCTTTTCCTTTTCAAATGAGCTCCTGGCTGTTGGTTGTTGGCAGAAATACGTGAAAATCTGTCATTAGACTGAAATGTGGTGCTGTCTGATTTATTTTAGCATATATACTCAATGGCCCTTTGCAGTGTATCCACACGTGGTAAGCTGATTATTAAATCAAATATCTAATTGCCCAATCACATAATAACAACTCAGTGCATTTAGGGATGTAGACTTGGTTAAGATGACCTGTTCAAGTTCAAGGTGAGCATCAAAATGGGGAAGAAAGATGATTTAAGTGACTTTGAATGTGGCATAGTTGTTGGTGTGAGATGGGCGCACCTGGGTTTATAGAGAATGGGCTGAAAACGAGAAAATATCCAGTGAGCAACATTTCTCTGTGTGAAAATGCCTTGTTGATGTCAGAGGTCAGAGGAGAATGCCCAGATTGCTGTGAGCTCACAGGAAGGTAACAGTTACTCAAATAACCACTTGCCACTACCAAAGTATGCAAAGAGCTCTCTGAATATACAACATCAAACTTTGAAGCAGATGGGGACCAGCAGCAGAAGACCACACCGGGTGCCACTCCTGTCAGTTAAGAACAGGAATCTCAGACTACAGTTCACATGGGTTCACCAAAAGCTGGACAACAGAAGACTGGAAAAATGTTGCCTGGTCTAATTACTTTCAGTTTCTGCTGCAATATTCAAATGGTTGGGTCATATCATGGCTCAATCCTGCCTTGTATCAACAGCTTAAGGTAATAGTAGTGGTATAATGTTGCAGTAGCAGTAGTAGTAGATACTTACTTATTGGATCTGCAAAGGTTTGGCGTCGGATGTGGGAAGCTTCCAAAGTCCAACATCCACACCAGATGATCAGCCACTAACCACTGTACAATGGTTGCTTCAACTTTACTTCCTTGAGGTGACCTTATTAGGCCACTAGGAAGTTGAGCCTTGCGTGCCAATATCACTGCAACATCTGCTCCTACAACAGCTGATAAGTCTGATTAGTTTTTATACAAACACTGGCAAGGCACAACAATATAATAATGAACAGGGAAGTGAAGGGGGCAGCAGTGTGACAATGCAAGGACTTGAGTTTGTAGTGTACTACAGTTCACCTGTGTGAACAGCACTCTGTTTGTACTCCTGGCTCAGTGATACGAGTGGCTGTTGGGACGCGTGATTTTAATGCCACGCCCCACCCCTCCATCGAACTAATCAGCTTCAGGAGTCGTAGCTTATGTCACCATGGCTACAAATGCTCCTGGTCGCATAGGTTTCCTCTCCCCTCTTACCTTTCCTGATATCCCTCTGTCTTTTTTTCTCTCTCTCTCCCTTCCCACTGTCGGCCTTATACCTCCAAGCCTGGGAGCGGAATTCTGGGAACATTTTTCCATGTGAAATAGCGAGGGTCAGCCTAGGGGTGTGACGCCACGGCATTGTTCCCACTGCGAGGAGAGGAACCGTGCGCCGTTAGGCCAATTCCTGTCCGCTCCAAAAAAACAGCCACTTTCTCACACTGCTTTCCTTCCTCCGCCAGACAGCTCAAAACAATCCCAGAGTGTTTGTGGGTATGAGGTTCGGAGAGGCAAGCCACAGAGGAAAGAGAAGTGGAGGGAGAAAGAGTAAAGAGAAAAAAAAGTAGAGGAAACAGCGAGAGAAGTCTTTTTCTGTTGGTTTATCCAGACTGTTTATGGGCTATTGAAAACAAACAAAGGGGGAAAAAAAAGATCCCACTGTGCCCAACTGACACCCGCTGAAACAAACGGCAGGCTGACATTATATCTCTGTAAGTAGGCTTGAGCAACCGGCTGTGAGCCCGCCTGCCTGCGCCTCGGCATTATAATCTGTTTTGTTGTAAAAACAATGAAACATTCTTGTCATAAAAAAGTGCACGCTGCTCCCTCAGCCATGAGCTTTTAATTTCTTTTTTTTCCTCTCTCCATCACATGCTCATAAAGATCGTACATATTCAGATGGGTCCTTGGGGGAAAACTGTAATTTCATTTGAATGTTCTGGGAATTTGCTCACACAGGAGTGTGAAAGAGAGCTTTTTAAAATGAAGTTTTCCTGAGCATCTTCAGATGTTTTGGCGGTCAAACCCATTTTACTCCACTTCGCCATAAATGGTTCCTGAATAGCCAAACTAGTGGTTGCAATCTTAGAAACATTACCATGACCCAGAAGTAAATGACAGAGCCCCATTCCTGTAAACAGAAACCTACTATTAAAGTTGCTGAGATGACACAATGACAAAAGGATGCACCTCTGTTATCATATAAAATTTGTTACTTCCTATGATTTTCTAAATTGCAGCATTGGGTTTTTCTTTTTTTTTTTTTTGGGTCTCCAC
>VUQG01009562.1:53167-78079 GCA_015106755.1 Etia nguti | reverse complement strand
AATAGGGGGTCATATGATTGTTGGGTTTTTCTCTGTATGTATTATTGTAGGGTCTACCTTACAATATAAAGCGCCTTGAGGCGACTGTTGTTGTGATTTAGCGCTATATAAATAAAATTGAATTGAATTGAATTGAACCATCAGGACCATCAAATCAAATCAAATCCCTTTTATTGTCACATCTAGGGCTGGGTATCGTCACTGATTTCTAGAATCGATTCAATTCCGATTCACAAAGTCCCGAATCGATTAGATCAACGATTTGATTCATTTCGATTCATTTCGATTCAATTCGAATCAAGGAAATTTTGCCTCAGACAGTCAAAAATATTATAATTCTTATCACTAATCAGTACATATCCATATTTTTATATCTATAAAAAGAAAGCTGACACTTGTGAGACTTTATCAAAGGTGTGAGCATCACAGCAGATGCCTTTGTGTCAAAGTAACTGAGGATAAAACACAGAAAAACATGAAGGCGATTTTCCTGGCCTGGGTTTTTATAGCAGATAACCTTAAAAATATTCTGCAGTAGAACAAAAACTGAAGAAAAACATGAATCAACATATGAACATTACCTGATGCTGCTGAAGTGAAGCAGAGCAAAGTTACAGAGGTTTTTATTAGAGATACAGCTAAGCATATTGCAATTTTGCATAATTTTAAAAAGTTTGAATTTTTTCAGTATTGAACAGCAGAAATGCGGCTTTCTTGTCGGAAGTCATTTAAGTAAAAAAGAAAAAAAAAAACAGCGGCCGACAGCGCTCTAAACAACGGTAGACTGGTGGGTAAGCAAGCGAATGGGAAACTGTTCTTGAAGTACACTGAGAGAGAGAGAGAGAGCTGTGGATGAAGTGTGATTTTATCATGGTGGAGGCAAAACAGCAAGTAAGAGGGAATTCATGACGATGTTTATGTGAAGCATAGTTTGGATCTTCTTTTGCTGCTGGTTTAATCAATTTGGGTTGGTGAAAGATGAAAGCTGCAGCTTCAGAATCTAGCGCAAAAAAAGACGTAAACACAAAGCGCGGACCCGACGACGCATCAAAATCAGTGAGCTGTCGGCTTTCAGCCCCGACGGCGTGTCCCGTTCGTGCCGTCGGGTGAGAAAGCGTCGGGTCCACGCTCTGTGTTTACGTCGTTGTGCAGAATACGTGTACCTGCTCTCATTTACTGTTTTAGCCGTTTGGTTGTTGTCAAAATTTTGTGAGGTTTAACCTGAGATTCTGGCATTTCAGGCAAAATACATTTATATAATAAAAAATCGATTCAGGATTTTAATGAATCGATATCACATTATCCAAGCTAGAATCAATTTTAAATCAGAAAATCGATAATCAAAACCCAGCCCTAATTTACACTTTTCTGTGTCGATTAGAGAAAATCCACCTCCAAAAAAAATTGTTTTCCACCATATTCTTGATTTTAAAACCCATTTAGGATGTATGCTGTGCAATCACTCCACAAAGTAAAAAGAACAGTCATTAAAAGCCCCAAATTATGATGACATTCATGCATGTGATAAGTGTAGTTAAACTTCTGACCATAACTGTAGAAACTGTAAAAGAAAGACACATTTCAACCACTGATTTGTGTTGTGAAACACAGAATCTAAACTGACTTATGTTAAAATGTACTCTCCAGTTTGATACCTCTGACAACTTTGTAAACATCATGTGTAAATATATTCAACTCTAAACCTTTTCCCCTCCAAATGTATCTGTAGCTTTAGATCCAGTTCCTCACCTCTTTTTCTGGTGGTGCATTGTTTCTTTTCCTGCTCTGGTTCTTCTTGTTGTTCTTGCGTTTCTTTCCTGGTTGGTTTTTCATCGAGACTTGTGGCTCATCTTCACCCTTAAGGGCAGTCTAATACGCAAATCAAGAACAGACTTTAAAGTAGCAAACAACATTTCACATTCACAGATACTGCAATAATCCCATGTTACCTTGAAAGAAGCAACTGCCTTGTCATAAGCTTTTATCAGTGCGGTGTCATCCCAGATGTCCGAATCATCACTCTGGAAAGAACAACAAATTTGAAGCCTTTACAATAGGAGCATGTATTTTTAATAGGCATACACGAATAATGGCTAAACATTAGGTGATTTAAAAATAATAAATAATACCTGCAAACCAGATGACATTTAGAGATGGAATGTGCCAATATTTATTTGTTGTGTCAAAATAATTCACTAAATAGTAAAAGATAGTGTGCTGAAGAGCAGAAAGACTTTAAAACACTCAATTTATGATGAAAAATTAATCCCTTTCTTTCGTGGAAAAAAAGGATAAACAACACACAAAGAAAACGAGCACATTAAATGTTGCTAAATTATTATTATTATTATTATTATTTTTAAATCAGTCTTATATCCACAATTATAATGAAGCATGCAAAAACAGAGTCAGGATGGAAAGGATTTTAGGCTTATTGTACAGTTCACCTTTGTCTCCAGTGAACTGTTGCAACTCAACCTAAAACTACTTTTTAAAGCATTTTTGTAACGCATATCCACAACGGTATATTCTAATAAAGCCACGTTTAGTTTATTGAAGCACATCTGGTATATTGTGTATTTCCGGCCTGACTTCTTTTATTCCTTTTCTCTTATCTTAACGTAGCCTAACTCAACGTTGGTTTCTAGCTTTTAGCTTTATAGCTCACCGCCTCAAACAACTGTACAGATAGCATAGAAGCTTCATATAAGTCATGTTCCTCCGCTTAATAGTGCATTATAACTCGCCTGTCCAGTTCCGCGCGTAAAAAGCACTTCTTTGCATCCGTTCGCCATGTGAACAAGTGCTGTATCCAGTGCTAGCCGCTAACTCCTAAACGTCTAACTAGCAGCGTGCGTCGGAAATTGTGACGTACAATATCGCGACGTCTATATCTTGCGACGCAGTGGTTGGCTTGGCAACGGCAATTGACGACTTTTCCCCCCTTCAGAATCTGTAAACAAAGCATTTGTTGTGGCCTGTTATAGAAAAACCAGAAAGCCTCGGAGACTATAACCCTTTCTGTGCGATGATTGAGTTCTCTTTAACTTCTTTAGGTGCAAAAGTTGTCCTCGCTGCATCCAGCGATGAAAATCACCCACCAGAAAACATTATCGACGGGTGAGTGCTGGTTCTTAAGCTGTGATTTTCTCAGCAGTTCTATCTTTTGTCAATTTTCATATATTCATTTAAACAAAACGAAACAAATTATGTGAGTTTGCTGCAGGCTGCTACTAAAAGGTGCCTGAAGATTCAACTTAAAATTGCTTCTTTGCTAAGCTGTCTGTTGTGTTGACATTACACTGGTTCGTCCCTTGAATTAGGTGCTTTATTTTTTGCTTGAATGAGTCACATGATTGTGCAAATGACTGGAAAAGCGGTAGGATTATTGCTTTAGATAACGTTTTTAATATTTCAAGAAAGTCTGGCTCCATGGCAGCAAAATAGGAAGAAGATTTTTGCACAATATTGTATGTCTATACAACAAAAGTTGATGTTGAATGTGATTTAAACAGATCTGACCAATGGTAAAATGTCATGATTGTCTGTCTTCCTCATCACTCAGAAACACTAAAACATTTTGGATGTCCACTGGGATGTTTCCTCAAGAGTTCATCATTCACTTCCCTGAACCTATGAACATTGGCACCGTGACAATGGACAGCTACAATGGTATGGACGCTGTGTGCACCTTAGGGCAGACATACATGTCCAGTTCTAAAAATGTTGGGTCCATGTGTAAAATTTGATGAACTGAATTTAATGATTTGCCTTTTTATTCACAATAGAACATAGAAATATATCATATGTTTAAAGAATTTTAAGAAAAACTAATGGTTCATTTTGAATTCAATTGCATCAGTACATCCCAAAAAAGTCAGAGCCATGACTACACTGTGTAGCGTCCCCTCTTCTTTTAACAACAGTCTGTAAACATCTGGAAAATGAGGGACCAGTTGCTGGACTTTTCTTGTCTGACATTCTAGCTGTTCAGCAGCCATGGGTCTTTGTTGTTTTATTTTTTTTTTAGTTCATGATGAGCCAAATGTTTTGAACTGGTGAAAAGTTAGGACTGCAGGAAGGCCAGTTCAGCACCTAGACTCGTCTATTATAAAGTCTATAAATGCTGTTGTAATAGGTGTAGTATACAGTTTAGCATTGTCTTGTTAAGACATGCAAGGTCTTCCCTGAAAAAGATGTCATCTTGAGAAGAGCATGTGTTACTCTAAAACCTCTATATACCTTTGATCACTGATGTTGCCTTTCTAGATGTACAAGATGTTAGTTAAATAGGCGCTAATGCTCCCCCATACCATCAGAGAGGTTTTGAACTGAGTGCTGATAACAAAGCAGTTGATCCCTGTCCTCTAGTCTTGGGACTATGCAGTTTTTATGTCTTCCAAAAAGAATTTCCAAATACTTTTCCACCTTACCTCAGTCAATTTTAAATGAGCCTTGGCCCAGAGAAGGCGGCGGCATTTCTGGATCGTGTTCATGTATGGCCTTTTCTTTGCATGATAGAGCTTTAACCTGAGTTGAATGGATGGTACAGTGAATTGTGGTAACAGACAGTGATTTCTAGAGGTGTTCCTAAACTTATGCAGTGATTTCCATGACATAATCATACCTGTTTTTCAGTGCTGCCTGAGGGCCTAAAGATCAAGGGTATCCATGCATTTTCAGCCTGTATTTATTTGTCCCTTGCACACAGAGATTCCTTCAGATTCCCTGAATCTTTTAAACAGATATATTCTTTTTATACCCAGTCATGTTATTGACCTGTTGCCAGTTAACCCGACTGGCTGCAAAATGTTCCTCTAGCTGTCTCTTTTTAGTATCACTTACTGTTCCAACCTTTTGTTGGCTCCGTCCCAACTTTTTTTGAGATGTATTTCTGCCATCAAATTCAAAATGACCTTATTTTTTTTCTCAGTTTAAATATGTGATGTGTTTTCTATGTTCTTTTGTGAAAAAAATAAGGGTTTATGAGATTTAAAAATCAATGTATTCATCTTTTATTTACATTTTACACAGCATTCCACAATCCCAGCTTTGTTTAAAATTGGGGTTGTATTTTGTGTGAATTGTATGCACCCCCCTGAAGTAAACAGGCATTAAAATGATTTCCTATAGCACGGCCTGAAAACACTTTTTGTACCCACGTAGTATTGCAGATTAGCTGCTCTTCAAGGGAATTATGAGCGCCTTTCCCAAAGGTTTAGGTTATGCTTTTTAAAGTAATGTGTGGGATAACAAATTCTTCGTGGTGTTATTGTAGAAATTGACCTTTTCTTTTCAGCCAACTACAGGATATTTGCATTTATAATTTGCTGATATATGCGTGAATCCATTCTTGTCATTATTGTTTCCGCTCCTTCGGAGCCCCCAAAGTTTTAATCAGTACTGCACACTCAGGTGATGTGTTTTATCTCTCCACTGCTAATATTCAATACCAGACAGCAGTATTGGTTGGGGGTTAGGGTTCTTTCTGATGACTCTTCCATGCAGACATAATCACCCCTTCATGAAACCTTCCAGCAGCTCATTTGCAGTCATGGTCTTTCTGCAGTTTATTTGAAAAATTTCTCAGGCTTCCTGAGCTTTACATAGCCTCAACAGCCCCCCTTAAGTTCCTGTCACGATATGTCAATAAAACTGTAATTAAGTGGCTCAGAAAAAGGAAAGCTGATTAATCTGTCAATCACTGGACAATAAATGACTGGGTGGTCATTTAAAGAAAGAGAAACGTCTCAAACAAGTAATCATAATAAAGGATGAGGTGTAACATTGTTCCATATTTAAAATGCTTATTGTTAAATATTGTTTTCTAGACATATGTATTTTCTTTAAAGTTTGTATCTATATCTTGTGTTATTTCATGGTTTCCTTCCAATTTTTAATATCTCCTGCTGATTTCTTTCTAATTGTTTTGCAGTGAAGCACCTGAAAATAGAAAAAAACACCTCACAAAATGCCTCTCAATTTGAGCCTGTTGCAGAGAAAGGTAATGAAGGCATCCAGTCAAAGTATTTGTTTGCACCATTCACAGCGTTTTTAACTGGGATGAACAAACTCTTTGCCTTGCAGAGTTTGAAAGTACAGAGGGACATCTTCAGTCGAATGCTATAACAGTAGGTTCAAATGGAAATGTAAAGTAAATGTAAAATGAGAGTGTAATGAGAGTTAATAAAGTCATGACTTGTCTTTATTTTTCTCTTTCAGCTAAATGGCTGCAGTGCAACCCACCTTCGTTTCATCATCACCGCGGGATATGATCACTTTGTCTCAGTTCACAGAGTCAGTGTAAAAAATTAGCACACAATTAAAATTATTGTGTGTATAACATTTATGAGGTGTGATAATAAAGTTATGCAGCGAAACCCATAAAAATAAAAAACCATGCTTTATTTAAATTTGGCCTGACTTGAATTTAATTCTGGTTACATTTGGCTAGGTACAAAAAATGGCATGCACCACAGTTAAGGTCATTTTTGCCAAATGTGCCCCCTTAAGCCTAGATTGTACTCAGTTGGGAACTTGGATAGCTGGAGACCCGAGAGCTGAGTAGTTATTCCTGTTATACTTCTTTAACAAGCCTGTGTGGTCATGAGAAAAAAAAACAAAACAAAAAAAACGGCAGGCATTAAAACATCCACACAGACCCTCGCGCTAACCATCTGATGACAAAATATATGTCGCTGGGACCCTAGCAGAAAAGGAGTCAAAACCAGAAGCAAATAAAGTTTTTTTCAACAAAACTATCTTTTCAAAATGCTGCAAGATCCCTCTCTATATGATCTGTGAATTTCCGAGCTTCTGTGTTGATAGATCATTAAAATGGTGGTAAAAACCTACACAATAGTGCACTCATGTCTACAATGCAGCTGCAATGGCACAACGCGCCAGGTTATAAAAATCAAAAGGTGCACGGCTGTCAGAAACAGCAGCCCTTGACAGCACATGTGACATTAATTTGACGTCAACTTTGTCTTATGGTTCTGTTCAGACAGCCCAAGGCAGGTGTAAAGAGGCCCTGAGATGCCTCTGGTTGTAGAACTCCACACTGACTGCTTGAGTGCTGGCTCAGGTGCAGAAGTGCACAAAAAGATGACCTTGAAGTCATGGATATTGAAATTTGAAGTGAAATCAGGCATAGTTTTTATTTAAACAGATTTATTTAAACCTGCAATGTTGTGAGCTCATCACATGTATGAAAACAATTAATAATATGACCATTTTATTTTTTTTTTATAAACATATACAGTTAGGTCCATAAATATTTGGACGGAGACAACATTTTTTTTTCTGATTTTGGTTCTGTACTTTACCACAATGAATTTTAAATGGAAAAAAACTCAGATGCAGTTGAAGTGCAGACTTTCAGCTTTAATTCAGTAGGTTGAACAAAACATTGCTTAAAAATGTGAGCAACTAAAGTGTTGTTTTTTGTTTTTTTTTTTAAACACAATCTCTTCATTCCAGGGGCTCAAAAGCAATTGGACAAATTAAATAACTGAAAATAAAATGTTCATTTCTAATACTTTGCTGATAACGACAGCCTGAAGTCTTAAACGCATGGACATCAGCAGATGCTGGGTTTCCTCCTTTTTATTGCTCTGCCAGGCCTTTACTGCAGCAGCTTTCAGTTGCTGTTTGTTTGTGGGCCTTTCTGTCCAAAGTTTAGTCTTCAACAAGTGAAATGCTCAACTGTGATAAGATCAGGTAACTGACTTTGCTGTTTAAGAATATTTTACTTATTTGCTTTAATAAACTCCTGGGTTGCTTTGGCGGTGTGTTTGAGTATTATAAAACGCCGCCCAATCAATTTGACTGCATGTAGCTGGTTTTGAGCAGGCAGTACGTCTCTGAACACTGGCAGCCATTCACGCCCAAGCCATCACACTGGCTCCGCTGTTTTACAGATGATGTGGTATACTTTGGATCATGAGCTGTTCCACACCTTCTCCATACTTGTTTCTTGCCATCATTCTGATAGAGGTTTAACTTGGTTTCATCTGTCCAAACAATGTTTTTCCAGAACTGTTCTGGTCTTTTTAGATGCTTTTAAAAAAAATTTTTTTTTAGCAAAGTCCAATATAGCCTTTCTTATGAGTGGTGTGCACATTACAGTGAACCCTCTGTATTTACTTTCATGCAGCCTTCTCTTTATGGTAAACTTGGATATCGATACGCCTACCTCCTGGAGAGTGTTGCTCACTTGGTTGGCTTTTGTGAAGGGGCTTCTCTTCACTGTGGAAATGATTCTGCTGTCTTCCGTGGACGTCCAGGTCTTTTTGTGTTGCTGAGTTCACCAGTGCTTTCTTTCTTTCTCAGGATCTACCAAACTGTAGATTTTGCCATGCCTAATATTGTAGCAGTTTCTGAGATGTTGTTTTCTCTGTTTTTGCAGCTTAATGATGGCTTGTTAAACTGCATGAAGAGCTCCTTTGACATCATGTTGTCTGTTCACAGCAAAATCTTCCAAATGCAAGCAGCACACCTCAACTCCAGGCCTTTTATCTGCTTGAATGATATTGACATAATGAAGGAACTGCTCACACCTGCCCATGAAACATCTTTTGTCCAATTACTTCTGGTCCCTTTAAAAAGAGGGTGGCACATATTAAGAAGCTGAAACTCCTAAACCCTTCATTCAATCTGACTGTGGACACCCTTAAATCAAAGCTGAGAGTCTGCACATTATGTCCATGTCCATTATAGAACTATAATTGAAATATGTTTCCGTGAACAGGTAAAAACTCGTGCCAGTCTCCAACTATATATGGACCTAACTATATGTCATATAAATACACATTAAGGGTGGAAGAAATACCTTACAGTTAATAGCATTTTTTCCAGAGCACTTTTTGTACTAGTTGTAAAGATCAGCAATAATTGTTAGAACTTTTATTAAAAACTTGCCAACTTTGGAGCCATTTTTTGTGAAATCAATCAGTAATAATGCAGCTTCAGCAACTTCTTTTTTGTGATTCTACTGATTTTTAAACTTTGAAGCAGTTCAAATCATTCATCAGGGCTATATTTGTGCTTCTTCCACCCTTGATTTGCCGTGCATTGCAGCTATTATGTGGGAAAATAAGGCAGATTTGTATTTTGGGGTTTTTAAGGAGTCCTCTACAGCAAATATGCTGTGAGATATGAAGTATTGTTGACTTTTGACTTTTTTTTTATGACTATAGGACACTCTTAGACCCCTTTTACATCCAGTGAAACAACATTTTGACGTCACTTTGAGTTCTCATCTTGGCACACATAAGGGGCTGTTATCTTTTGGTTTCATTTTTTTGTGATTCTTGTTGGCCGTGAGGTTGAACACAAAGCATGCTGTTTGATGTTCCGCTTCTGCTTACTGGCTCGTGCATGAAGCACATACCTTGTTTGATTTTTTTTCCCCCAGGAAAATTCAGCAATTTTAGTGTCAGGAACAATTTTGAGCTCAAAATTGAGTTTTTTCACACTTTTATTTTGTTTTTTTGCTCACGTTTCACTTTTAGTGTTATTGACATAGAAACTGTGTCTGGTAAAAAGTTATAATATCCACCAAGAGACATATACATTTGAAGTATGTTTGGTTGGAGATGGGCAGACGTCCTGCTGTATCGTGCCTCCCCAAACCAAGCCTTTGAAGCCTTCAAACTGTGCCACCCTGCCTGTGACTCGGGAATTCACTGAAACACTATTTGCTTTTGCTACCCCACCAAAAAAGCACTGCTCCTGAGTCCCTGCTTGCCTCTGTGTTGCATACAGTATGTAGTTATTTTTACACCACTGCTTCTTCCTTAAAGAAGCATATATGAGTATTAAACCCACTGTATAAGATGCAAACTTTTCAAACAGCAGTTTGAGATAATAACTAGGAGGCAGAGGCATGTTAATACAGGTCTCTCTAACTTTACCACAGGGCAAAATGCTTATTTTGGGATTTTTTTTTCAGATGTTTTCTGCTTCCAGAGGGCTGGCAAAAGTTTAAAGTTCTTAAACTGTATGATAAGACTTTCACCCTGTGAACATCTTTGTGTATGATCTCCATCCTGCTGTGTTCTGGCAGTGAGATATGGATTCCTAATCCAAATAGCCCATGGTTTTCTATAACAACAAATATGTGGCAACAAAAAAGAAGGATGCAAGGGAAAAGGGATTGTGCTCTAATACAGTAGCACATAACAGCGACCTCTCATCATTAGCATATAGCGTGTTGGTAGCAGTGAACAGGAGCCATGGAGGATGTGGGAGTTGCTGTATGGGAGGTTGGCTTTAATGCAGGGAGCTATTCGCAATGTTTAATGTCTGGAGAATGGAAATTAAGAAGCTCTGTCTCTAGATCAAAGGCCTGCGCTTGCGAGGCAGGGTTTGTTCAGAGTTTAATGAAATTCACCCTCAAAACAAAAGCTATGCTAATATGTTCTTCCTAACGAGGAAGGAGGAGAGAGGAAGGCAGAGGGAGAAAGTGGATGTGTATTTGTTTGACAAATAAATAACCCTGCTCTTTGTTTTAGTGAAGGATACTGACATGATTCAAAGAGAGGTTAAATAGGCCTGTAAGTGCTAAGAAAAGTGTTGAGGGGGGAAAAAAAACTTAAAATATGGAGAATAATAAATCTGAATTACAGTAGCTTACAGCAGCCAGATAGAATAATAATGTACTGTACAGAGGAAAACTATAAGTAACTGTGAGGTTCCCCAGTTTTGGAGTAAAAGCTGACAAGTCTGTTCCCTTTTCTTACTTTTTCTAACATAATGTTTAGAATATGTACAATAAAAATGAATATTCACGCTGCTGTACCCTGTTTAAGGATAAAAGGAGGTTATGATACATGTTGTGCATTTTTGCACAAATATGGATGAAATGTTGCTACCCACAGTAATAATGCTTTTTAGCATTACCAAGAAATTGTTCACAGTAAGTGGATAATGCAGTGCTGTAATTTATAGCGAGGCCCTGGCATGTCAGGTGAACTCATACATAGCAAATTACCTTGAATTACCACATTTTATGTTCAAGTATTATCTTGTTTCTTGTGCCTGCTCTTTATGTTGCGTCTCAGTGCATTTGTTATCGGTTATTTTCCAGTGAATGAAGTGCAAAGTGTATGCAAGCCTTGATAAATTGATGAATGCTGTAATTTTTTTCTATTCTGTGGGTTTGTTTCTACGTGCATGCAAATGTATAAATGTGTGTGTGTGTGTGTGTGTGATTGCTGCAGTATCAGAGTATGCGTCTGTCAGATGTACACAGAAAAGCCCAGTTATGGCGAGGTATAGTCAGCATCAGTCTCATAGAGGGCCGTGGCCTGCAGCCAATGGACGCCAATGGTCTCAGTGACCCTTACGTCAAATTCAGGATGGGTCACCAAAAGTACAAGAGTAAGGTAAGCCTCATGAACGAGATGATGTTAGGATTATAGAATTTTGATATATCTTTATAATTTGACTATTTTTGTAATAATAATAATTACACTAATATTACACAACGCCACAAACACAACAACCAGCTGGGCAGAATTTGGCAGAGTGTAAACAAGTAAATAAATAATTACATGTAACAAATGTTAGGGGTGTCTGTGAGTGAATTAATGGCCCATACTGGAATGTCGGATTTTCAAGTCACCAAATATCAGTATCAGTCTTAAATATCAGCTGTAGTTGTGTGTTATCTTTCTGCATGAATATTTACAGTTTTTACACACTTTATTTTACTTATTATTTATTTATACTATTTATTTGACTCTTTCTTTATTTTAATAGCCGTTCCAGCTTATGTATTATCTAACAAGTTATAGGTCACATTAACAAATGGACACACAGGCAGAGTGAATTTCCTTGTTTGATTTTTTTTCAGACAATTGCGAAAACGCTGAACCCTCAGTGGAGAGAACAGTTTGATTTCCACTTGTATGATGAACAGGGAGGCTTTGTCGACATCACAGTCTGGGACAAAGATGCTGGCAAGAAGGACGACTTCATGGGACGGTACGATGGTCTTTTACTGGAACTTCTGGATATTTAGTTTTGTTTGCTTTTTGGGGGGTTTTTAATTGTATGGTTGAATAAGGCTTACTGCTTATTCAGGCTGATAAAAGTTGCATTTTAGTAAGGATTACTTTTAGTATAAAATTGTCTCATTTGCCTAATTCTAAGCATAGATTATTGCAGAGCATCTCAATCCTGTGCATATTGAAATACCACCCTACAGTCTTTCATAGTGAGAATGATTTCTTCGCCTTGTCTCAATCAGAATGGAGGTACTTGAGCAAACCTTTGCTTTGAACCGTTTGACCCAAGTAAAGCAATTACTGTTTGGCCTGCCTCTGTTTTAGCTGTAGATATATTAAAGGCATGCTAGGAAATCAATTCAATCAAGAGGAGATGCTTTCAAGTGTCTTCTAAAAGGTGTTAATGGTGTCAGCTTTGGCTGAATTTCAGTCTGTTGCTTTTATCCTACACAAGATGTTTGCTTATTAAGTGATGCTTAACTTCAGTTAGTGAGGTGATAAAAAAAATAAACAAAGGAAATCTGAGAATTTCTGTATTCTTCTGTTATTTCATGGGCACTCTGCAGTAATTTAGACACATTTCTTTGTGTAAACACAAACCCCTAACATGACTTTGCTTCTCTCTTTTTGTATATAAAGCCTGCAATATGGTTCATTATCAGTTTCACCACAAAGTCTACAATTTCCTCTTCTCATTTTGTTTTGTTATTTCTTTTCTCCAGGTGTACCATTGACCTGTCGCTTCTTAGTAAAGAGCACACGCACAAATTGGACCTGCCACTGGAAGAAGGTGAAGGTGTTCTGGTGCTGCTGGTTACACTCACTGCTTCTGCTGCTGTTTCCATCTCAGACCTGTCAGTCAACATGTTGGATGACCCGCACGAGCGGCACCAGATCAAGCAGAGATATGTGAGTTAGCATTTGAGTTTAGGTTAAGCTGCGTTTGTGTTAATAATTTTGTGAGGAAAGTACACAATATGTTAGCGCTTAAGAAAAGACATTTAATAACCCATTTTGCACCTTTTGAAAATGACAGTATCAGAGCTGCTCTATATCCTTATACTTGTATTTGTATATAGACATATACCTGACGCCGTGACTTTGTTTGTGGAAGAATGACTGTGTCGTCAAGTCCAAGTTGCAAAAACAAAGACATGTATTGTTTGCCTTTTTGGTACCATGAGTCAAACTGATGTGTCAAACAACTCCCTTACACATTTATAGCTAGGCATTTCATTCACATTTTGTGAAGAGTCATTTTTCTCATCAAGATGTCTTTTTTTTTACAAGCCAGTGTGCTTAGACTTGATTTTAACAGAGCAACAGAGTAGGAGATACCGAAACGGATACGGGGGTTGAGAGGCCAAGAAAGCAGTGCAAGCGGCCTCATTTGTTTGACTGAAAATGTCCGAGCTCATAAGCCAGTTATCATTAAGCTAGAAGGAGACAGACAGTGAGGGAGAAAATGAAAGGCAACGAGCAAGCGAGAGAGAGCCCTAAGGCCCCATCTGCTTCTGAGGCCCTCCACTCAACACAATGGTTTTGTGTCTTTGTCTTAGTCTAGTTAACCCTTCACACCCTGTCATCTTTACTTCCTGATGCAAAAAGACGAACACACGCACACATGCACACACACACACACACACACACTTATGTGGATTTGATTCAGTGACAGCTTTCACACCGGCGACATTTCTCTGTCCATCAACAGAATTATGTGTCACGCTATCTCTCAGTGCTGCAGCCAAATTTGTTTCAATGTAAAATTTCATTTTACCATATGTAAGATATTTGTTTGCTTAATTGGTTAATTTGAGATGCACCCTGACTTATTTGTTTATTTTTTGGACCTATTGGATTTAATTGTCTGGGCCAGTTGTTGGAACGTATGTTGACTTAAACAGATCTGCTTGTGTACGGGTGGGTGTATCATACGTGTCTGTGTGTTTTCACCGGGACTGTCTGTATTTCTTCTTGAGAATTTGTTTGGATTTCTGCATCTGAACTGGTACCCAGTAGTACATCCTAGCTGGTGTGTGTTTCCCTCTTTCAATGTGTGCCTAAGCTCCAGTTGCCGAACATCGGTGCCACGACCTACATAACCGTGGCGGTGCCTTATTGGCTAGCCACGGGAGGTCGACCGCTCTGCTACGCGCTGCAGAAACCACACAACATCAGAGGGGGGAGCTCGAGGACTGAGACACAAACACGCTGTGCCTGACAGTCACAAAATGAGGGCTAGGAGAATGGGTGCGTGTATGTGTGTGTGTGTGTGTTTGTCTGAATGTGTGTAATAGGGGGCGAGGGGTAAAGGGTGAGGGTTGCGCCGAAAAGGGAAGGCGTGTAAAATGAAAAGAAAAAGCTATTTCACCTCTCTCACAACTCATGCAGACCCCGTTTTTCTGCTCGGTTGAAGGCGACACATTTTACTTCCCTCACCTACCTCTTTTCCTGCTTCCTTCTCTCTCCTACTCCTCTCTCTCTCCATTTCTCTCCTGCTCTCCCAGCAACCTCAGTTCTTTGTCTGTTGCCACTATGGCTCCTGTTAGATGAAGGGATGGCGAGATAGAGGGTGAAGGAAGGTGGTGGGGGATTGCAGATGGAGGGGCATGGTGAGGTCGGTTTGGAGACTTGAATGGTCTTTACCTATTAACATATTCCTTTTCCTCAGACTGGCAGTCTTTCAGTTGGAGAATTTAATAAAGATGTACCTTATCAAAGAGCACTGCTAAGACCAAGTACCACCACTAATACATAACAGTGCTGCTCAAAGCCTGCTAATCTGCCCAGTGTGTGCATGTGTGGATGTGTGCAGGCGTAGGTGTATGTGTAGGCACATTTTTACCGACTGGTATTATCTGCTTGAAAAATCAGCTGTCCAGCACAAGCCAGCACAAACCATGCACTACTGCTAGCCATAAACAAGCTCACGTGTATGGACATGTGAGGGGAAAAAAAGTGTCTACCTGTTTGTAACTAATAAAATGGCAGGGAATCGCAGCTCTGAAAAGCAGATACCTTTACAAGAAAACTCAAAATCCTCCGCTTGTCACACCCTTCGGCAGCGTAGACACTCTGCTCGTGATGAAAAGGTGAACAAAAGATAACTTTAAGGTTAGGTGTAGCAGTGGGTTGCAAACACACCTACATGCAAATCCAGAGTTTTCAAGAAGATATTGCTGTCTTCATTTTAGCGAATCATTGTGTTCCAAACTGGAAATGCCCTTGTCACCTCGTTCCACACGAACGCTACGTGCGCACCTCAAATGGCTGCAATGAGGTCACTGTGCTGAATTTGGGTTTTTTTTGTTTTTTTTCCAATTCAATCTGTGGCCATTGATGAAATACGATAACAGACACCTGGGTGCGGGGACATTTTGATAGCACTGAGCTCATTAATGTCTTCTGAATTGTAATAGATTTTTGTGTCTGTGTTTGTGCCAGGTCACTGTGTGCTTGTGTGCGCTTGCTTCTGCATGTATGCGAGTAAATGAATAGACAAGATTTTCTGTGCCAACTAATTTGAATGCAACTGACAATGGAGATATGCAACATGGTGCAATGCACTCACTCATAGGCAACTACCTTAGACGTTCTATTGCTCACTGTAACCTTTCCTTCATCCCTAATTACTGTTTCCCAGAAGTAGAAAGGGATGAAGGCAGAGAGGGAAAATGAGAGAAAGAGATTTATGCATTATGATGGCAAAGTAGCACACACACTAATGGCTCTTAATGGGCTTGAGTTGGCCACAAGATGGGTGGATGAGAGGAGGAGGACATGGTGACCTCCACTAAAGTGGTGGTACTTCACCACACACCCCCGTGTGCTGTGTTGCACGCATGCATACACACACATACACACGCACACCCTTCGACCCACTTTGGAGCACTGCTCTAAGGTGAAGCAAAAGGACACAACCTGGACAGGAAGTGAAATAAGGGGCTGCGCTAAGTTGTGAGATGAGCAAAGACCAACTTTGGTGGAGACTCTTAAAATAAAGGAGGTTCTGGGGACGCAGCAGCCTTCAGTTTGTGCAGGTTGTCACAGAAGCATACGAGAGCTGCTAGAGCTGATGCCAGTTTGAAAAACTCTTGCTATAACCACGCCTCAGGTTGTGTGCAGGCTCTATTAGTTTTAAATAAGAGATGGCAGCCGATTAAAATCCTATGCAGGGAATCTTTGATTGTTCCATATGAATGAACGTCACATCATTTTGAATGTGTATATTAACCAACTGACCTATAACTTTATAAATGCTTTGAAGCATAGTCAGGCAATAGCATTCCCTTTTTTAGATGCTTATCATCATCAGCCACACAAAATTCAGACAAATAAAGTCCATAAAATGTCATTCGGTTAAGCTCACATCTAAACCGGTTAGTATTTAGATCATGTGAGAGCCAAATGTTTACCGTTAAGCTCTGAGGATGTGTAGTTAGTGGATAGCTACTGGGGTGCCTGACTCCGAAACCTACAGCTGCCTTGCATGAAATCAGAGCGAATCAGAACCACGAATCAGAACCATGTATATGTGTTTGCGTGTTTGTGAAATGTTATGCAGTGGTGATGAAAGGTGACATGCTGAAAAGATGACAGTGAGTCATAAGCCTGTGCCGGCGCTGATTCATTTTGTGTGTTTATGTGTCTGCGGAGTGCGACAGAGACGGGAAGAAGACATCATAGTGACAAGATGTCAGTCAAAGACAGGGCGGGGGTTTGTCTTATGAAAGCCAACTCTGTGTCCTTTAATTTTCTTCTCCACCCTCCTTTTTCATTTCCTCCTTATCCCCATAATTCCACCTGCGAGCTGATGAGGGTGTGGATGGAGCCATAAGTGGGGCGCTAGGGGTAGGGGAGGGGGTCGGTCTTGGCCTCTTTTCTGTCTTTCTTTCTACCTGTCTATCCAAGCCGTCTATTCCTGTCTGTCTTTCTGATGAGGATTTGAATCCTTGTGGAGGTTGGGTGTGTTCTTTCTACCAATCATGGATTGAGGCTGAACGCTAAAGGTCCCCTCAGGGAGTCCGTATGGTGGGAGGAGGGGCTGAATTACATAGGAACGGTTCGGGGGGGGGTGTGAAAGAGTCTCAGCATCAATACATTAAAGAAGTCATTTAGTCTCATATCATTTTTGCAGATTTGTGTATTGAGAGGCAAGCACACACATATTTACAATTGTTTGATTGAAACCTGACTTTAGCACAATTTTTAATCTGACCAATAAGCAAAGTCAAAACTGGATACATTACAGAGATTAATGTCCAGACCCTCGTGCCATTTATTAATAATCCTCGCTATAGGCACACTTTGATCATTACCAAAAAAGTATTGATCTTCGATCCCCAGCCCCACAGCTGGATCATTACGATCGTGGCGTGCGCTACTGTTTGAACTCTACCACACAAACTGCTCAGCTATTAGTTTGCCCTTGCCTCTTCCTCTGCTGCCCCCCACATGCCCTCTTGCCGACTGTTTTTCCCCTCCTTCTTTCTGTCTTCTTTGCTGCTCACCAATAATCACAACAAGCAGCTGTATCTTCAGAGAAATCGTGCCTTAAAAATTGAGAGTTGTCCCCTCTCTCACTCTCTCTTTCTGTATGTCTCTCTTTTGCGCACTCTGTTTCTCCCCCCTCTCTTTCTTTCGCACACTCTCCCCTCTCATCTCCTTTAGAGAGCGCTTGGACAATGATATCGCTGGAAACAGGCAGAGTCTGACAGAGTTGGTAATAATGAATTAAGTCTGTAGCCTGGCCCTGACTCTGAAATTTAAATTATAATTACTCCTTTGGGGATGGAAGGGGTTATTGCCAGAGAGAGAGAAATAAATTGAAGTGAAGTGCATTTCCACTCTGCTTTTAAGACACGCCGACATGCTACTCAATTTGGCCCGAGTGTAGGTTTTCTATGCATGTGTTTATACCTGAGAATCTGGGTGTGAACAAAAGCACAACTTTGTGGTCGCGTGTGTGCGCGACCGGTCACGCCTCGTGGTCGTGCCGATGATCTCCACAGGTCTTCCCTTTATTCGTGAGATTTACAGACTCATTTTTACACAGTCATCCTCGTCCTGGTTATTGAAACTTTGTGCATACAGTGCATCCCTTCTCCCTGTAGACTTCATGTGCTCTGTTTGCCTGCAAGTCATTCGTCACCTATTATGTTTCCTCAGCACATTATCTTTTATCATATTTTTCCCCATCTCTCTGTATGAAGCAAACACAAAAGAGGCACATTAATATCAGTTAGATCTCAGTTTTGTTGTTGTTTTTTTTCACATTATCCATATAGAATAACTTCTTGATCTATAAAAAGCAGGTTTTCTTTAAAACAAAGAATAAATGTCTTTGCATTTGAGATAGCAAAAACTGTTGTGCAGTAACAATTGTAACAAATTCTTACCACAAATTTCCCTTCCTATGAATTTATGAAATGCTAAAATCTGTACAACTTTGATCTTGCACTACTTAATAAGATGTTTCTGAAATTAAAGACCTCTATTATTTTTGTTAGCTGCTGTCATTTCTGCATGGCTCCTCTACTTTACCGAAAAAGTCGGTAAAATCATAACATTTAAAAAGTAAAAAGTTAGGAAACACTTCAAATAGACATGCACAACTATTTCATTAAATTTAAATCCAGCCATTTCTCCTCTAGACCCGACTCGATAAATGCCAGCTCTACATTTTCAAATAAAGGCTGGTAAAGGACATAATCTACCCTTTCCTCTCTTTATGAAATGTCAGGCTATTGACATGCCTTTCACTTCGGTGCTAATTTGCCATCCTCTTTGACCTTTCACCCCTGTTTCTGGGATGTTTCAGAGCCTCTGGAGGTCATTCCACAACCTGAAAGATGTCGGTGTGGTCCAAGTTAAGGTCATCAGGGCTGAGGGACTAATGGCAGCAGATGTCACAGGTAAGACAGTGACCTGTAGTCCAAACAACAGTGCTGTGCCCTCTGTAGTCCTCATTTGCTGTACATTTTCATGAATTAGTTTCTATATATACATTTTTTTTTTTTTAACTTAGATTCATGCTCATATGTTTATACACTTAAAAAGTTTTGCTGATGTTTCGCAATTTCTGTTTCTGCTATCACAGTGAACACTGCTAGAACATCTGATAGGTGACACTATCAAGACAAATATATATCTTTTGCTCTAAATAACTTTTGCATAATGTTCGCATCTAGACAGCAGTTTCCTCCACCAGCAATCTGCCATAAATCTCACCAAAGATAAAGTCAGGGCGTAATTTTTGTTTAAGGGATGATCTTTTACGAGACTCCTCAGAGAGAGTTAAAGTCTACTTTGTGCAGGACGCTAAATTTGTCTCTGCATTTTTAGAAAAGATGCAGGCTGCTCATTTGAATAATAGAGAAAAAGTACACATTTGAACCAACAAATCACTCTCATCCCTCCTCCCGCGCTCTCTCTGCTTGCTCTCTCCGAATCCTCCATTCTCCATTAATTCTTACTTTTAATTAGGTCTACAGTGGACAGGCCTAGTTTTTCACTCTGTATTATCTAGTAAAGGGAGAAAATATGTGTGTGAGAGTTCATGTGTGTGTGTGTGTGTGTGATGGAGAGAGAGAGAGAGTCTGGAGTTTTACTCCATTTGAAACATCCACAGTCCCATTAGCAAACACAGAGCGGAGCTGGTTGATTTTGGGTTATTGCAGGGAGCGGCTGGAGCAGTCAGAGTGCAAGCCAAATGGTTCCCTGGTTCTTGTATTTCACTTGGAGCATAAATTTGCTCTGCGACCATATTGGAGAGTTCATCGTTTGTTTGTCTAAGCTTCATGAATTCCTCTCGGAATATAAACAGAGGAAAATTGTGGATTGTTTATTAGCCGTTTGTCTTTCAATTTGTCTTTGCCAGTTTGATACAGTCATTGAAAACATGTTTTTTATAGAAGTATCTCTATAGCCTGCGGAGGTTTGAAATTATTGCAACAGACTCACTTCACTGTAAAATATGACATGCCTTGGGAACTAGCGTAATATTTTACTTAGCATGTGCTCAGGTTGGACTGGTATCTAACATTTGCAATAGTTTGGACATTATAACATGGGATGCATATTAATTAGATTAGCAAAGTAAAAAAAAAAAAAAGTTTAAAAGCAATTTAAATTAAAAAAAATTGATTTCACAGGAGAAATGTTTTTACACTCAACATTACAACTTTTTCGTCATAGCCAGAGAGACTTAAAATTAAGACAGTTGAATGTAAAAACACCTTTAAATTTGTATTGCTCTCGAACTTAAAAGGAAATCTTTTAATTTTGCTCCAGAAGCAGCGTAACCCTACAGTCAGTGGACTGATACTGATAACAGACAAGGCAAAGGGGTTGTTTTTAAATTGCTTATGCTTGTTTTGAATCTGATGCTGTGTGTGTGTGTGTGTGTGTGTGTGTGTGCGTTTGTGTGCGTGTCACTGGCAGAAACAATAGCTCTGTAAGAGCCACATAAGAGCCCTCACCACATGAACACCCCATTTTAACAACGCAGACCAAGAGAGGGTCAGGAGCAAGGTGAGAGAGAAACAGAAGGACAGACAAACAGACAGAGACAGGAAAAGAGAGAGAGAGAGGAGGTCAGCGAGCGAGAAAGAGTTCACCATCTCTCTCCCATTCAGCCAGCCCGTCTCCTCTTCTCTCTCCTTTTTTTTCTCTCCACTCCTCCCCTCTCTCTCTCTCTCGCTCTCTCTCTGGCCATCTCTCTCTCTCTAATTGGAGTGTTTTTGTGGAGTAGCTCCACTCTAGCCCAAGTAGGATAACTGAAAATAGTCTCTAAAACCAACAATCCCTTTTGTCTGCTAGCTCTTGTCCCTCTGAGTGGATGCTATACTCTTAGAACATTTCAATAGTGAGACACACTCACGCACACACACACACGCACACACGCATGCGCGTACCTACAGCGGCAGCATCACCAGAGACACAGAATGTGTAGCCCTGCCAGGGAAGTCTACATTTATCAACTTGAATGGTTGGTAAATACTGCAGCTCATATTGAGTGACCTGTTAAAATTAACATGCTAATGCACTGGTTTACATTTTAAAGTATGAATTGTAATTAACAGTGATAATACAGGAGCACGGGAGCGTCGTGTGTTCCCTCTACAACCTTAAACTCCTCACTGACTCTAAGCTTTCTCTGAGGCAATTACAGTATGCTTCCTCGTTTTCTATACTGTATCCATTCCCCACTTATCTTAGAGCACTCTAAAATTAATTTGAGCCCACTTCTTGCTGCAAACCCTTCGCCACTGTCACAGAGATGGGACCCCGGTGGTGGTGGTGGTGGTGGTGGAGCTTTACTCAGACATTACCTGGATGATCACTGAGTGGCGCTCAAACCCGAGCGTGTAATTGGTTAAGACAGCTGCCTCTGGTGCTGGTGGCCAGTAAGGTGAAAGTTCACCATCAGTAACAACTGGCTCTCTGCAGCAACACAGCCTGCCGTGTCATTAAAAATAGAATATTAGAGAGAAAATGGGGGGAAGGGACGGACTTCTGCAGAAATAATTTCCATCTCCTAATTTGGGTGATTGCGTCTAGATTTAATCAGATTTGGTCTGTGGCAATGACATTATAATTGTGAATGATATGGACACTCTGGGATTATTAAGAAAGATTTTCTGCAAAAAAGAAGTTTTTCACTGGTTTAATCGTTTAAACCGTATTTTATTGTGGTTTAAAGAAAAATTGCATTTAAAGCGAGACACCGAGGTGTAAACAGAGAGGCACTGAGAAGCAGGTGCCCGAGTCTTTTTTCTTTTGTCTATTTTAACGTATCTTGTTTTCTGTAGAAGTCGTAGCTGTCAATATCCACTTGAAACACTCTACATCAATGGAGCGCCACAAACAGATATGAAAGGCAATGCCTATCCCTCAGCATTGATCACAGTGACATTTACTTTGCACACCCACTAAATGTCCTGCCCTTGTCACAACATTTGGAGAAAATCGCACTAATCGATGGTGCTCACACACACACGCACACACACAGATACACGCACTCATTTCCTATGGCCTACAAACACAGGCGGTCACACACTTTTTGGGGGCTTTGAACTCAATCTCTTTTTTATCGAGTTTTATTATGCAACAACGCTGCTTTTCAGTGTTCAGTATTCCCAATACTTTCCCTGGAAATTTGCCAGGGAGAATTTTTTTCTTCTTCTTTTTACTTAATGACCCAGCCTTTTCAAGTGATAGGTTTGAAAAAAACATTTGCAGCGGCTCCCGACAGTTTTTAATAAAACATAATGATCAAAGTCAAAATTAAGAGTTTTGTTGTTTTTTTAGTTCACTGAAGGTAGGTGGGCTGGCAAGCATAGGGAGCCGGTCTCGCTGTTTTCTGTCTACAAAGAATTTGAAGTGTGAGATGTTAGTAAACAAATCGGGAATATATAGGACATTACTGGTTTTGATTATGATAGCACAGTGTGCTATTCTCAGGAGGAGGAAGCAGCTCCTTCTCAGTCTCTCTCACTTTCTCTCTACCCAGTTACATAACTGTAGTAAAGTTTTCTTGGAATTAATTAGCATTTATGAATATTCTTTATACTAAACCATATAATAATGATAAGTCTGTTTAAGTTTTAGTTTGGCAGCACTCCTTCATTTGTGATCCCTAATTTTCAGCGTGATTCATTTTGTATAATAAATCCAAATTTGGATGTATGTTTTTACTTTTAATTAGCATAAAATATTACTTGAAAACAGCTTCGCAGCCAGTCCTCAAACTCCTCAAAGACAGTGTATCAATTTCAGTTTTAATCTTTTTTTTTTTTACAAATCTTTTTAAAACTGCTTTTATTCATCTCTCCATATAAAAATGCAGAAAGGTTTTCTCTGTTGTTCATTCATCATATAGTTTTGACATTATATGCTTGCTTTTACTTGTGTCATCATTACGCCTGCCGCTGCTCCCCTCACTGCTGTCTTCGAAGGAGCTACGTTTCTCACGCTCCGTGACTGGCCGCCTTTATGTTCAGCTCAAAAATTCTCGGGCCTTCAGAGCACCTCGACCTCTGTGTTCTCCGCACCACCCAGTTTCAAAGTCCTCTCTCGCTTTTCTCTCTCACCCTTTCCTCGCGACTGCCCAAGGCGCAGTTGTCCTGAAGCTTATCTTCTAGTTGTCCGTGTAGCCGGGATGCTGATAGAAATGGCTTACAGCTTTTACACTGATATACTGTTGTATAATATTGGGGCTAAAAATGAAAGAATCATTTCATTACAGCTCTGATAAGTCCAGGGTAGTGGAGCTGTCGTGTGACATAAGGGAAGGATGCTACAGTATATGTCTTAACAGTATAAGGTATTTGAGATAAACAAAAGCTGTTGGAATTACTTAAGATTCTCACTTTAAGACCTCAAGCTAACCAAATTTTATCTTTTCACTAAGAAGGATGTCGTTGCCTTCTTTTTGTTTTCTTTTTATTTAATTTTCTTTTTTATTTATTTTTACTTGCCAGGTAAGAGCGACCCATTTTGTGTAGTGGAGCTGAGTAACGATCGGCTGCAGACGCACACCGTCTACAAAAACCTGAACCCAGAGTGGAACAAGGTCTTCACTTTGTGAGTGACTTTAGGAGTTGCCCGTATGTCTGCTCCTCCATGCACGCAGGCAAAAACGTGACACGTATCCTTGATTGAACAGTTTCATTAAAAAAGAAAAAGTATATAGAAATTCTTCAATTTTTCTCGTGACTTTCACCAGCTCATTTGCTACTTTAAAAATATATTCTGGACCATTTTGAGCAGTGAAAAGATCCGATCATCTCACTTCTATGTGTAGATTTATATTTTCATGAAGTTACCAATAATATAGTTATTATTTTATTTAAGTCTGTTTATATTTTTATGACAAATTCCCAGTGATGGGATAGGTAATTAAAACTTTCTTTGTATATCTTATTACATACATTTTCATAGATTTAAATGTAATGAGGAAATGTGAAGCATTTATAATATCTTGTGTTTTATTATACAGTTTTTAGCCTGTTTTCTCTGTATTCGGTGTTTACAAAAGCCTACGCGTGATGCTTTAGCTCCTTCAGTATGTGTACCACTGTTATTTGTCTTTGTGTATTGTCCAGTAACGTGAAGGACATCCACTCGGTGCTTGAGGTCACCGTTTACGATGAGGACAGAGACAGAAGTGCAGACTTCCTGGGAAAAGTGGCTATTCCTTTACTAAATGTGAGTCAAAGACTTGTTTCTGTGCTTCTTTATTTTTCCGCCTCCCTTGGGAAACAAAAACTAAAAATGAAAATGAGATATAAAGAGCAGAGGTTATTTTTTGCAGCTTTTACTTACGACACTGTTATTATTTCGCAAAAGAGCAAGAGATGACAGGAGCGAGAAAAAATGGAGGAGAGGCTGAGACGAAAGAAGAGATTGATAGATGAGAAGAACGGAAGTTAGGGGATGAGAGGCAATATGAAAATGACACTGATGGAGACACTGAACAGTGTCATTTGAAAAAAAAATTGTATATATAGACAGAAGCATCTGTCTTATATTCATAAAAAATAAAGCCTGTGAAGGAACTGTGTGTATAATATACCCATGCTCTGCTTGTACAGTACGATTCCCCAGGATAGTTAATTTCTGTTTGACAGAGCTGAGCTGCAGTGGGTAATGAACAGGTACTTGTCAGAGTTGCCACAGTTGTTTTGGGTTCCCTGTCAGCGCCAGCAGCTGGGGTTCAAAGGTGGCCCGGGGAGCCGATTCAGCCGGGTATTGCCAGACAGACGCCTGTCATGTCCCTCTCCCACAGATCCAAAATGGAGAACGCAGAGCCTACGCCTTGAAAAGCAAGGAGCTGACAGGGCCAACAAAAGGGGTCATCTTTCTCGAAATAGACGTGATTTTTAATGCTGTAAGT
>VUQG01009562.1:31052-53147 GCA_015106755.1 Etia nguti | reverse complement strand
TTTTTGAGCCTCCTCCCCGATTTTCTTTCTCTATTTTGCCCCCCACCCCCTATTATCCTCTCTTGTTCTCCCCAGCATCATCCCCCTCTTCTACGCTGCTGTTGTCTTTATTCTGTTTGCCACCCCCCTTCCCTCGCTTCCCGTCTCATCCCTCGTCCCTTGTCCCTCATCCTCGTTTTGGCTTTAATTATCGAAGACTCCCTCTCGGCAGCTTTTGTTCGCCCATTCACCATCGCTGTGTGTGTCCCTTTAGCGGCCATCTTGCAGCTTTCTCTCGCACTCTCTCTAGCCTCTGACACGGGGCACGCTCTATGCTTGTGCTGCCATATTGTGCCAGTACACAGTCTGTTTTAAAAAAAAGATCTGAAACAATCAAGATACACTGATCTCTGTCTCACCATTTGCGCTTGTGTTTATTCCAGGTGAAGGCTGGTCTCAGGACGCTGATTCCTATTGAGCAAAAGTATATCGAGGAGGAGCCTCGAGTGTCCAAGCAGGTACATCATCAGCCAAACTGTGTCTTCTACCACTCCGCCTTATTTTTATCTGTGTCCACCACCGCACCCCCTATTCTGCTTAACTGTCTGAAGCAAAACCAACAACCCTGGTGAGTGGCATCTTGTAAAGCACAACAACTGTGTGGGCAAGATACAACAGGATGATTGAAGGAAAAACAGCATTTTGTTTCTCTTTTTTCCCTCCCTTTCCTCCTCTCCCTCTTCTCTCATCTCTACCCCCTCGCATCCACTCTGAGTGGTGAATAGAAATGTCAAGCTGTCAGCTCTGGGGTGCATAAGTAGATTGGCCATCCTTATAGTTGGCCCTCTTTGCCACTGCTGCTTTGCACTTCATTGTCACGCTGCTCAGTGTGGCGGCACCACAAAGAGATGAATAGTAGGGGCTGGCCCACATCAGACGTGTCATATGAGTGACCGTTTGGGCTCAGCAGTCAGTGTTGCACCACGCACAGCCGAGCACAGCCCTGCCTAACATAGCACAACACAGACACCAGCTCCCACACCACCCTTTTGTCAGCCCTCCGTCTATTCCCTTCTTTTCCTCACTGTTTCTGCCTCTGCTTTTTCTGATGATTCCCATCTTGGCCCACTCTGAGCTTTTCTCCCAAGTGCAGAATCCTTTTTTATCTCCATTTCACCCCTGACTCACAGAGATGACCCATGTCAGCGTCTCGCAATGATGATGTCACTGGCTGCTTTGGAGGGATTGCCCCATGAGGACTCTTTTGTGTGGTAGCAGCTCCCCTGCTGTTGCTTGCTGCTCAATAAGTAGACACACACTGAAAATAACATAAAATACACACACACACACACACACCCACACACACACACGCTGCCTGTCATCAAAGACGAGATTTAATCCTAATTATGGTTTTTAACATAACCGATGACTTATCCATTTTCATAAGTGATCGAAGAAATAACTGATAATCAGATAATCACCAGATAATCCTTATCTGGTGTTATAGCCAAGAAAAGTATAACATGTACATAAAGTACACGTGCTGGAGAATGTGGAAATGGATGATTTAAACTCTTGCTGTTGTGGACACAAAATAACCATAACCATAGTTTGACAACAAATAATGATACATAGAGTGGAAAAGAGTTCACATCAGCTAGCATCAAAAAATTGAAGCCACCGAACACATGAAAATGCTTATTGTAGTGCTGCGGACACATATTATATGCTGCACATTACACACACATTGAAACACACACAATTTCCCAAGGAGTAAAATAATGCCCTCAAATATTTTTAAGAGCAAACTGAAGCGACAGTTTTTTTCCTGTGGGAGCACTTTCCCCTGTTGGTGACCTGATTGGGTGGTTGGCGTTCTTGCTGTTATGCTATTCCCTGAATGGCTGGCAACCCAGGGGGAGACAGCAGTTAGCCAGTTCTATCTCATCTCTGGCCAAATGCCTGGAGAACGCCCAGGGAGGAGAATCCAGGGACTGTTTTGGATTTTCTTTTTATTATTGTGCTAAACTTTATCACTAGGAGAACAGAGTTAAACAAACACTGTGAGTTAGCTTGCAGTGGTGGCCGATCCATGCCAAAAGGTATATTGCTGTTGAAGTAAAGACATCAGATCGGCATCCTCACGGTGCTCTTAAGTACTGTGATGTAATAGTGAATCCAAAGTGAGGTCAAAGATGCAACTGTGGAGGTATTGCGATGGCTTCATTTAATTTTTGCAAAGACACAGTACAATGAGACACTTTAGGGCTAGAAGATGGCTTATTAAGACTTAATATCAGTATGTTGTTAATCAGCTAAGGTGCTGATTAACACAACTTGAAAAAACGTTGGGTTTTTTTGCTAAATGGTGGTAATTTCTCACCTTAACTAAATGTAAACGAGAGAGAAAAGTGACCCCCTATAACAGTACGTCACCTCAAGTGTCTTATCAGCGGGACTCTGACAGCTGTGCTTAGATGGATCGTTTTGCTCCCGTTTTATTTCCCACACATCTACCTGTCACGCCGAGCCTCGTTCCCCCATCTGGTTGTTTACATACTGGATATACCATTTTCACAACGAAGCAATAAATCACGCACAGCATGTTTACAACACCATGATCCGTTCCTCGGTTTAGCAGATTTTTGACCTTTAAACCCTCACTTGCATAAACTTTTTACTTTTTGTTGTTTCCCTTTTTGTTTTTTCGCCCAGTTGCTTTTGCGCAACTTCACCCGAGTTAGACGCTGCATCATGGTCCTGATCAACACGGGCTGCTACATAAACAGCTGCTTCGAATGGGACTCTCCGCAGAGGAGCATCTGTGCCTTTGTGGTATGTGCATGTCCCATCAAATACACAGTAAATGTGGCATACCAAATATAAAGCTGCACATTTACAACATGACAGGTAGATTTGTGCGTGCGTGTGCGTAATATATGTTTATTTTTTACAGTTGCAGTTGCTTGATTGATGGATCGTGCTGTGTTGTTTCAGATGTAATGTAGGGAGAAATTTGTACCTAAATGTAATTGCTCCTTTCTTTTGGCACTGGAAAAAATCACATAACCTGTGCCTATTGATCATTCTAAATGTATAACCATATATTTAAGTGGTTGCACTTTGTACGCACGACAGAGACGTGCACGCACTCCTCACCGAGGATGTAGGACCATGTCTGTTAACAAAGCAAGCATCCTTCACTCATAATTTAACAGTCTAACTCAAGAGACTGTTGATGTCTCAAGCACAGTCAAGCACATCCCCGACAGACCGTTACTCTCACTCTTAGATGTCACGCTGTGGTACACTGGATTAAGTTTTTTTTCTGTTCTTGTATTAATTGCACACATACACACACCATATACTTTATTTGGCACTGTTGGCCTTGAGTCTCACTTACTAGGCATAAGTGGAGGGTTGGATTTGCAGCTTAAACACTATTTTATTAGATCCATCAGATGTCCAAATACTGAGAAAATCCAGCTACAATCTACTGAAGGGTGACGAGCTGTTCTTGCAGACAGTAGAAATTGCAGGCTCTTTCTCTCGTCACCCACTGGCCTTGTCTTCATCCTCTCTCTCTCTCTCTGTCTTTTCACTCTCTCCCCCCTGTCATCTGTGTCTGGTATTAAAAGGTGAAGTGTAATTGGAGAGCAGAGCTATCAGTAAAAAGACATTCTCCTGCAGGGCAGCGAGTGGCTGCATGGAGGTTTCTACCCCAAATATGACAGAGCAGGCATTTAATCCTGTCTGGTTTAGTGTCCTGACTTAAGTAGCTACAGGACAGGTGGACCCAACTTGCCCCAGCCCTTTACCATTGGATCACAGAGCATCTTCAGCAGCAGACATTAGACATTAGCAGCATTTGGCTGGCTGACATCAGTTTAATCTCTCCAGAGGGTGTACGTGTGTGTATGTGTGTGTGTGGGTGTTTGCACAGCAGGTCACAGTGTCATCACAAGACATGGGTCAGAAGAGACACGGTATTGATCAGTTAACATTTTCCTCTTTGTGTGAGTGAGCACATTTGTGTGCGAGAGCCGGCGTGTGCATGTATTTTCTCTCATGTAAGACTGAACTAGGCGGGAGTCCTTGGGTCTTATCTTTTTATAAATAAATGAATGTGTCAGACAAATAAATGTCAAGGAATTCACCCCAAACAAGGTCACTTTAGAAATACCAATCTACATGGGGACTGGAGAGGAGAAAATATAGCCTTGGACAGCGCAGCCTCTGTGTCAGCACATCCAAACAGATGTATGTGCTTTGTATAGATCCTCCCAAGTTTTTTTTTTTTTTTAACACAGTATGTAGTGTATCCATTTCTAACATTTCCTACTATTCAAATTCTGATTGGATTCAGGAGACGAGGAACGATCTATCTAGGCCAAGGACACAGTGTTTTATAGTTTAGAGAAATTCAGAAATTTAGGTGTCATTGTAGTCCACCCACCCATCCCCAGCTCTTTTGGGAGTCTGTTAACGTAGGAGTGAGCACTTAGCTAAAAGCATCAGAGTATTTAGGGCCTCTCCTCTACACAGGTATTCCCTCCCTCCCCTCCATTTCTTCATCCCTGTCTCATTTCTCCCTTACTTTGAGGGGCCTCTTAATCACTTCACTCATCTCTTTAAGTGGGTTTTTATGGGGGGCCATCTGGCCAAGGTGGTGCATTCATGAAGGTGTACTGCTGTGTGTGATTATGGGCATGTGTGTCTGTATACATGTGCACGTGTGTTTCTGTCTGGCTGTTGTTTTTTTTTCTTTTCTTTTTTTTTCTAATCCAGATGTTAGACTTAACTTTCCAAACATGGCTATAGCTAGAGAGGTGTAGACGTTTGGCAGTTCAGCCGCTAAAGTTACGAATGTGCGCACTCCTTAACTGCTAAGTGAGCCCGGGGGGGAGCAAATTTAAGCGTGCTCGTATATAGTTTTTTGAACGCAAGAGTACATCATTGCAGTTGTCAGACTGTGTCACTGCTCGACACTTCTTCCACAAAAACGATCAAAATTTTCTTCATGGTCTCTTACTCTCCTTCTGCCCAATTCTGAAATACCAGCCGCATGTACACATCATCCATTAGTGCCAGCTGTGTTTAGTGTGTGCATGTGTATTGTGTGTCTTGCGTGTATGTGCGAGAAATAGAGATATTGCATAGTCTCACATGCAGCTTTTCACTCTTTTCTCTCTCACACCCACACTGTTGTCACCCACCCATCCCGACAGTGAATCAGCCACCGTGGCAGCTTTGCCTGAGGCGTTGGCACAATGGACGGGACTGGAGTTACCTCCTGTCCTGCATGATAGGTGGTGTCTGTGTATTTGTGTGTGCGTGTGTGTGTGTCTGTGGGTGGTGTCTCCATTCCCCGTCTCAGGGTTAAACGTCTGCTTCCTCTCTCCACACCTGCAAGCTGAGCGTCTCTCCGTTCTATCCTTCCATGCATCCCTGTTCTTCTTTATCTCTCCCTCCCCTCGGCTTTTCCCTCCCGGAGAGTTGAGGCCATTGTCGGGCTGAGCGGTGTAGGGTTCTGTTCTCCTGCTGCTGCCAGCTCTCCCCACGGCCCCTGCAAGACAAGGCTGTTATTGCCCCAGGGACCGCAGGCCTCAGCAGCTCTTCCTCCAAACAAATTTGCTGTAACTTTATCTGCAATTGGGCCCTGAATTGGGAGCAAATAGAGGCAGCTTTGTGAAGCTCGGGGAAGGGCGAGGGCAGCGAGCTGGGGGTTGTTGGGGAGGCAGGGGAAATGATACCGGGCTCTTTTATGTCAGGCAAAGTAGGACTCTTATCAGGAAGAGAGCCCAGACAAGGGAGCTACTTCTAGAGGAAACTGGAGCACCTATCACCTGCTTTGCATTTAGATAAAAATTCACCCTGCTGAAATAAAAAAAAGGAGGGGAAAAAAAAGCAAAGGCAGGTACAGAAGCAACTATTGGAGTGTATATGTGTGTGTGTTTGCACATGTCTGGCTGGTGGTTTGATACACAGTGCGAAGACGCCATAGCAGTCAGCAGTACACACCACTCCAGGTCTCTTTAAATTGCTCCTTTGACTCACCTTCAAAGAACCTGTCTAACTTTTAAAAGTTTTAAAGTTAGGGAGTTCGTCTTTGCCCACAGCAAGGGACAGCTTTGAAAGATATGCTTTCACATTTCACTGTTCTCCTCATTTCCAAAATGAATGATAGTTGAAATGTAGTGGCACGACTAACAGAGAATACCAAGTCAGAGTTTAATCACCAGAGATGGAGACTCAACAGAAAATGTGAGGCCTTTTGATACGAAGTCGCGATACAGCACCCTTACTTCTAATTGGTACCCGTGGGAAGTTGTAGCATTGTGATCACAAATGGTACAGGCTTTATTGTATTGTTGTAACTGTGATGTTGCAAAATGACTGCCTTTGACACAACAGTTTTAGTGATTTTGAGCTTCCTTTTTTTATTTCGAATGAACAGCATTAATTGTGCTGTGGATCAATGTTCTGCACGAGAACAGCAGGGGGCAGTCTAGCACCACCGAATGTTGTTGTAGGGCTGGTCAGAAACAGGACACAGTCTCCCTCCCTCTTGTTCCCTCGAACTTAACAGGACTTCTAGTTGCTATCTGGCAACACTTAGTGCCAGCATGGAAATTGATGTAAGAGAGATAAAGGGGAACTCTGAAATCCAAACTTCAGTTTCACTCCACTGAGACAGAGCAGGGGGAAGTTAGCCTGGTGTGTGGTTAATGTAAGCCAAAGCACTGAATATTACCCTCCCACAGTGCTGCGGCAAAGAGCCGCAAGGACGCGGGCTGTGTTTTGAAACAAATAAAGCAACTCTCAATGTGCCGCACTAAGTGCTTGAATAAATCATTTTGACTATCTCTTTTGTTAACATTTTTAATATAGCTTATCGTGCTTGAATATTTTAATATTAAGAGAAAGCTTTAAACATTACAGCTGGAATGAAATCTTAACTACACAGATGTGTCAAAATAATTTAAGTTCTGTTTAGTGTTTTATTTTCATTTTAGCCAAAATGTTACAAATCATACTGGCACAGTTTTTGCTTTGTTAGTTTTGTAATTGTCTTTTTTAATTACGCATCTCATTTCAGTATCAGCTCATCTTCAGATGTGAAGTTAGCCCATTTCAAATTTAGCCTTTAACTATATCTAAGCTGGTTTAGCAGATTTGACAGTGGAAGTCCTAATTTCACTTTGTTTTGTGACACGTGAATAGTTTTGTTCCTGGAAATTTATTGCATTTCACTGAAGATCACTGAAGCACAAATAATGATTAGAAGAAATGACGGACTTTTGTTTTGACTAAACAGATTTGTTGTCCAAAAGTAAATTCTTCAAGTTGTCACTGCTGACACTAATTTCGGTGACACAATCAAATATCCATCACATAAGAAAAAAAAAGATTTCCATTTATTTCAGTAGGTTTGATAATTACAGAAAACATTTGTTACAGGAGAAGTAAAAACAGGGTCCAACTCACTTTTTGTAACAAATAGATGTAATGTATTTATTTACATACTCGCTAAACTAAATCAGAGAGTGTTCATAATGTGAATAATACAAAAAAACATAAGCAAAGAAAGACTGTGTTCATATAAAAAAAAAAATTACATTACCATGGATGCAGCATTATTAAACAAAGCAAGAACAGGATGAGCATTCCTCGTGTATAGTGTTCAGATATTCACTGTGAACCATCACCGGCCGCTACATAATGTATCTGTGGCCACAAAGGGTCATTTACAAATTATTCCCATAGACTACATCCGGAGCTTCATCTAGCTTTTTTCCCCTTTTGATCCAACATGTTTTCGTCCTTTTTTTCTCTTTTTTTTAATTTTCCCCCCTCTGCTATTTTCTGGTCACTGACATCCACAGCAGGCTCCTTCCCACTCCCTATTCTCCAGGCGAAAAGCCTCCTATGTGGTGCAGCGAGCGACGGGGGGTGGCTCTGATCGCCCAGTCTTGGTGGAAAGGTCCAGGCACTGTAGGGCCCCATTGCTGCCCAGCCGGCCGGCACATAGACGGTGTACGGCCGGCCGCTGCTGAGCCGGAGTGTCCGGTTTCTCTAGCTGCCAGTCAAAACTTCACCCTCAGCCACCTTAACCACCTGGAAGAGGAATAAAGGCAGATTACAGGTTAAATAGCCTCTGACAAATAGAGAAAAGAGCAGGATTTTTTTTTTTTTTTGAAAAAGAGGATTTTAATGCTTAAGTACAAACATTCGGACAGTAAAGTACAAGTAAATTTTCTGCTGCGTGATGACAATGTGAGCGAAAAGACTACCACACAGCAAAGATATTTAAAATGCATTGTTCTGTATTCCTACTGTAAGTGGTATTTATAGTAGAGTATAGAACGGAGCGTGTGAAGACATTTATAAGTATGCAGTTATTAATAGCGTCTACTAGAATAGTTTCAAAGAAATGTGCTCCTCTGTTTGTTCAATTGAAGTCAACTTTCTGCACCTCTGTTGCACATTTTTGTAGTTAGAAATTGTTGTAGTGTTTATCTCTGTTGCAGATCATACAGATTTGTAAATTACAGTAATTTGGAGCAGATGGATAATTTTAGAATAGTTATATTTTGTAGGGAAAACGTGCGCGAACATGTGTTATTGTGTTTGTCTGTACGCAAGTTTCTGCTGTCGAGCTTTTTCACGATCCTAACAGCGTTTTCTGATGAGTGAAGGGAAATTGTTGTGTTGCTTATTAGTATACAAATATGAATTATTAAAGAGTTTCTTTCCAGTTCTCCTACACAGCTGTATCAGAGAGAGACTCTGTGTATGTAAGAAAGTAAGTTGAGCCTGAGAGAGACGGAGAAAGACTGCGATCCTTTGGGGAGATTTGCCTGTTTCACCAAGGCCATTCAGGTTTTATTTGAAGAAGAAATTTTGCTGTGAGCGTTATGCAAATGTACTGGACATTTCTAATGTTTAATTTATGTCTTATTTTTTTCTTCCTTTTTTTGCTTTGTGTATTCAGCGTCTGTTAGTTAATTTTACATGGAGTTATAATTCCGCTCTAAAGTTTGGATACGAGCCTTTCAAACTTTTTCATGAAGTTGGAAAAGTTGAGGGTAACAATGTAATTTGTAAACATGGTTTTATTGCGAGGGGCTTTTTCCAGCGATACTCACACGCATGCATTTTTGTCCGTGACGTGGTGTTTTTTACTGTCTGACTGGCTCTACTACAATAACAGCAGCCTGGAATGCACTATGGTGCCGAGATCTTGAACCTCTCATTCACATTAACCCTATATTACGCACAAACACACACACACACAAAGGCAGAAATTAAGCAGTGTCGTTGGTGATACCTCAGCCTCCTCTCACTCTTGCCGGTGTTTGCACAACCAAACAGGATAAATCAGAATTGGTAGACAGACATTATATGAGCTTTATACAGTAATAATCTCAATTTCATCACTTTTAAAAGTTTCTCATCAAAACTGATTGTTAAACAAGGTTGTCTTTCCATACACAGACTAATTAATTTCAAATCTGCTGTGCCCATATTTGAAATAATGGATTACTCGTACTTGATTCAGTGAATATGTTTCACAGTGAAAGATTAAGCATTAGGCATGGTTTGCATTTTCGGCATTTGTTATAATTGCTGCAGATTTTTTTTTTTTTATCAGTCGCAACAAATCTCTGTATACTTGAACATGATATTATTCGATAAGATAGATATGCTTTCGCTCTATTTATTTCTGACAGATTTTGTTTCCTGAAAAACACCCCGTCTCAACCTTTCAGTTACAATTGTCAGTGCTTTCTCACAATCTACACAATGCTGCCAGAAAACATCAGCCTTCCATGATTAGCAATTTTACTTTCCCACACGTATCTTCCCAACCACCGCAGTAATCTGTTGTCAGAGGCTAAGGAGTCCTGCCAAAACCAGAATACAAGGTTTTAGGAAAGGTTAATTTTCAGATGGTACTTTTCTTGTTTGGTGATGAGAGGGGAGGTATAGAGGTTATGGTTTTGGCAGATGGGTGCAGAGGAGGTTAGAGATGGGGCGAACGACTCTTTTGGGCCAAGAGAGAGGGTATTGGGTCTTGGAGTGACAGGGTTAGGGACTCGGGTTGTGGGGTGTGCGGGGTCATATGCTGGAGTTTGGGGTTGAGTATAGAAGGGTCAGCTTGGATGTCCTGCTGCTGAAACGGTACATGACCTCAGACTCTGAGATGATTGGCATGGACGATAGAGGCTCTGACGGCTCATACTTATCCTCCTCACCATCCTCCTCCTCAACTTTGAGACCCAGAAAAATGAACCCTTAAGGGGTCATGGCAGTTTCACCCTCAGCTCACTGACACCAGGCCTACTCCTTTGTTAAAGCAAAGACTTATTTAACAGTTTTTACTGCATGGAGTTTATGATTCTGCATATGAATGTGTTTGAATCTGTGTTGTTTTTTGAGTCACACATAGGGCACATGTGGCCAGCTTAGGTTCTCAGGAGTTTGTCTCATGAGCGCACGTATGACGTCTTGAATATATACATTTTTAGTCCACACTGATCTCTCGTATTTCCTTTTGCTTTTCTCTCACAAGCTGTTTTCACGTTGTGTTCTTTCAACAGCTTTTTGTCGTCGTCGTTTGGAACTTTGAACTCTATATGATTCCTCTGGCGTTGCTTCTGCCCTTGGCCTGGAACTACATTCTCATTGCGTCAGGGAAGGACACCAGGCAAGATGTGGTGAGTAACCCCATCGCTTCTTGATATCCCTCCGCCTTTCTTTCCTTTCACTGTAAAAGTCCATTTCCACATACAATGCAGGTTAAATTCAACCACAGCTGTTTTGTTGGGACATTGATTCACTGCATTAATCATGCAATGATACATTTATAGATATTTTACAAACAGTAGATATTTGGGACGTGACATTTTGAGTGCTGATGAGCATGGATGTACAGATAAGTGAGAAATAAAGAGCTGCAGTTTCCTGTTGAAATGTAGAATATACTTTCAGATTGAACTGCACGCCGCAAACTTTGAACAGATTTTGAATTTCACATGTGAAAACTCTGTGCTGATTTTTTTCTTCTTTTTCTTAATAAAAATCTCCGTCTGCCGCATGAGGTGCTGCATTCTCAGTGCAATCTCACATTTCTCACTTTGCCTTCTTTGAGGCAAAGAAAAGGGAGAAATAATAGGCTGTCACCTTGAGCAATGTTACGCCACTTACCTGGTAGTATATTTATTTAATTCATTTATTTTTTATCTCTTATACCAATTAAGTGATGTCAAAGCAATGTCATGGAGAAACAGACATGTTTTAATCATGGCCAGGCACATTTGGAGAGTAGAGAGTGAAAACGAGAGAGCGAGCTGGACTATGGCGTGAGCGTGAACAATGAAGTGATTAATTTTAATAAGTGCCTTTTTCTAAGACTCACTTGGAAATAACCAGTTAACAGACTTCCGATTTTCTTGCAGTCTTTTGCCTTCTATATGTGTATATTTATCTCTTCATAGGGATTCTATGGGTTAGATTGGATTGGATTTGGAAGAGGTATTAAATTCAGTCATCATAATGAACCAAATCTAATAGCTGTGTGTCATTGCAATATTACAGAATTAAATGTGAACTCTACATAGCATATAGCGCAGATTTATTGTTTTGTCTCAAGAGCTAATCTTCTCTATTCATAAGCTTCCATTTCCATATTTGTTCATTTAAAAACATGGCATTAAAATTAGCAAAATGATCCTTGTGTTTCTTGACAATAAACTAGCAGTTATACTCCAGCTTTTGGTTCATGTTTAAAACTCCTATTTTCACTGCATGCGCTCAAGTGAACAATTAAAGATTTACTATTGTAGGTAAGTTCACAGAGAACATAAACCGTTTGTGAAGAACACAGACTTGAATTTCAGAGACACTTTTCTCGCCTGTAGATGGCGACATTGCTTGCAAAAAAAATCAAAAAGACTAGCCACACATGCCTTAAGACAAAACCTGGCATGATTATGTGTCTCTCTACCTGCTGCTTGTATTTATCCAGACCTAATGATATTCTTTTTCTGTGTACTTCCTAAGTAAAATGAGGCAACAATGGTTGCATATCCCTGTAATGTGGCACTCAATTCACATTCCAATAAGTGCATGTAACTCCCGCTTCATGTGGAATTGCTTTGCTCTCTTGAAAGGGACTATTGTGTCTCAAGTACCTCAGGACTTGGTTGAAACCTTAAGACATGTTCATACTGTTGATTCTCATATGGCCAGCGCCTTTAAGTATGACAACGCTGGTCTGCCCAGTTCTACTTAAAGGTCTTACGAGCAAAGACAAAAGATGTCAGATGTTAAAACTCAGTGCTTTAACATCTGGAGCTGTCTTAGTATTTTATTATTATTGTTATTGTATCCTATCCAAAAATCTCCTTTTGGAGATTTACCTGGCCAAGAAACCTGGCAAGCAGATACAATTTAGGATCTATCTGCTTCATTTTCAAAGTAGCATTTCCACATTTGATCGTGATCTTCCATATTTACAGCATAAATGCAGACCACGTAATTTGACTGACTTCAGCTGGGCTTGTTTGAATGAAAGCAGGGCGCCTTAAAATATTTCCCACCAACTAAGAACCATTTTCATTTGAGTTTAATGTCTTGAGGCTTGTCATGTAACTACTCTACTGGATTTATATGCCAAGGGTTAGACCAGACCAGAGAGTGGTTTTGACTCTGAAGCTTGCTTTAATATCGCCGTCTTCGGAGTGTCGTTGAGACTGGAGAGTGTTTGGTTGAATTCAAAGGATCATCAGGATCATCAAGAACGGGGTGTTTTAAGACACGAGAGCACCGCCTTTAACTTTGGTATCTGACCTTCTTCAGTTAAATGTCTTTACTGTCTAATATGAGCAGCATTTGGCAATGGCTTTAACTGAGTGTGTAGTGTAACTCTTACAGTTTGACAGTCTTGATATGTGTGGGTAGGAGTGTCGATGATGGCGCGGGCTTAAGGAGTTTTTGCAGAGGCTGGTGGTGAGATAGAGGCACACTTAAAGATCGTGGGATAGCACTAAGGTAAATGTGCTCTAGGTCTGTATGCAGGTGCATCCATAATGCATGAATACTAAATATTGTGTGTGTGTATGTCTGATGTTAATTAGTATATTCTCTTTATTCCTGGTTATAATAAATAAATGTGAAGGACTGCAGTGTACACGGATATACATTTACACAAGTCGATTCCAGGTGTGTGTTTGCATGGTATGAACACGAGTGTAGAAGCGTTAATCTATGTGTGCAGATACAGATAAAAGTTGTCTGTGTGTTCGAATCTGCTGTGTGAGTGTGCATATGCATGAGTTTTTACACAGAGTCTTTGCAGCGATACGTCTGATGAAAGTTGAAATTGTCAAAGATTGGCGCTATTAATGCCTCTTTCTTACTGCCGTGGCAGCTGTGCACAGGTGACACAAAGAAAAAATTCTCTGGCAATCACTGCCCCGCTTGTGTCTGTGTTGCTGTCTCACTGCCTTCGGGTTAGTGAACGCGCAGGACCCTCTCTCCTTGCTTCATTATCAACTCTGTGCCTCGTCCACTCCTGATATTAATATCTCATCTCAAATAAGACTAAAAGTAAAAGTAAGGTATGATAGAAGCATTTGTTATTTTGCTGAAATGCTGTACACGTACACGTACACAAACACACACACATACAGTCGAATACGCACATTTAGACACAAGTATCCCTCGAGTCCTGTCCCTGTTTGTTTTCAGACAGTTTTCCCCCGGTGCAGGGGGTGGGGTGAGGAGGAGGGTGAGGGGGTCTTGTGGATTCCTCTTCCGAATCTTTATCAAGCTGAAGTCATGGACGACTCACTGTTTCCCTCTTGCACTTGGCAGAGACACTGAAAAGAATAGAAAAGAAAACAGGGGGAAAGGCTTTCTAATTACTTTAAACAACACACCAAATTAAAGCATTGTGCTGAGCTGAGCAAGGGTCAGCATCCGGAGCGCTGCGGTTTTCCAGCAGTCTGGGGTGAGGGTAATGCCAAAGGAATCTCTGCTGAACTCACTCTGAAGGTTGAGAGAGAGAAACAGAGAGGGTGAGAGAGAATGAGAGAAACAGGAAAAAAAAGCCCACACTTGAGTACAGACTTCCTAATGAACTGGCCTTGCTTCATCTGACGGGTTCAGCGTGCTTACCCTTCGACGCTTTTACACCACAACCACAACCCGTATCCCTGTCTATTGCAAATAAACAAACACAGTGTTCTTTACATGCTGTATTTCACCACTCAGGGTCACTGACTGTGGTGCGGTTACATGCTGCTTTGCAAACAGATCCCGGATCAGCTGCTTCTTAGCCTAGCCCCAACCTTGACCAGTACCTGCTAAGCAGTCAGAGCGTCCTTAAGAACAGCGATTAAAGGAGGCACAGCACCAGTAAGGTCCCCGACCTCCTTTCTTATCATGTAGCACTCTGACCCGTGAATGCTGACTCTCCAGCACTGTTGGCTGACCTGTATGTCATGGTGTAACGTGCTCCCTTGCTCTCTGAGCAAACAAGAGGACCCTTTTATGTTTTTGAATATATGCTGGATATATGAGGATGATGCTACTTTTATTTGGGCATTCAAATGTATTATTAAGAAAGACTCATACTGTTTTTCTGCTTCTCCATTTGCATCGCAATGAGATGACCTCTCCATCTCACGCTTGTTTGGATACCTGGGACAAGTTGGAGGTTACATCTGTCCTTATACTGGGCTTTGGTCAAGCAGAGGACAGGCAGCTTTGCTGGACGAGGGAGATGGCTGCTAGATACATGTGCACGCATGCGTGTGTCTTGTCATAGCAGCGAGTCGTATTCTTGCGTGCGCCTGCTTGCATGAATAGATGATGGGCACCGAGATTAACAAGCAGGGACACATCCCAAAAGAAATCTTTCCTTGCCGTTCTCTTGGCCCAGAAAAGCCCTTACCAGATGTTATGAAGGTGTTAATTTCAGTGCTGGCTGTCGGAGAGGATACATATGGAACACGGTGATGTCTCTTTCTACCACAGGATGACGGGCAATTAGGCCTCGTCACACTGGAGCACCATCCTCTTTATCCCATGCTTCAGACCATTACATTGATTCACCCAATGGATCCACCAAACCATTACGGAAGAGAAGACCTTAATGGCCTGAAGATACTTCACACTTACATACACGCCTCCTGTGGCACGAAAGCTGACTATGATAAGTCCGCTCTCACCACATGGTGAGTTGAATCATTCTCACAGAGCTTAGTTATTGAGGTCATGAGGATCTACTAATACTAGTTTAATATTTACTTTTCTCTTCTGTGTGTGACAGCAGCGTATTGTTCGTTAGTGTAAATAAAATCTGGTTTATTTCCAGTCAGAATTGTCACATGTTATTTGAACACTGTGTCATTTTTAGAGCGAGTCTTCATTGCGTTTTCTATCTGTTATATTTTCTCCTTGATTTTGCATCTCAAAACAACTTTGCTCGCAACACTGTGCCTTGACATCTGCCCTCATTAAGAGCCACGCGCAACGCAGGTGGAGTAGAAGTAAATATTAGGAAAAGCTGGAAGGAAAAGAGAATGCGCTGCCTATTATACCTCAACTCCTCCAGGAAGTCACACCATTTTTTGCTCATAAAACTGTAACTCTGGAAAGACAAGGGGAATGAGAAAAGGAGATGGAGTGGGAGCAGGAGACAGAAAAAGACAGGGAGGCATTCAGAGAGATGGAGGCAGAGGAAAGCAGCGGTGGATGGCAGGCACTCCTCAGTGTGGAGTCAGACATGGCAGTTGGTGACAGGTGACAAAATCAAAAGGTCATGTCACTTTTAACTGGGAGCGCCTGTGCCCCGCTGATTTCCCCCGTGCCGCCCCGGCATCGCCGTGCTCATCTCTGCTGCTCTCGCTGCCTCTCTGTCTCTGCTAAACTGGCAGATAGGATGGCAGGCTGGCAGGCAGAAAGACAGGCAGCGGGCATAGTTTGAAGCGGGACGGGAGCATCGGGAGCATCAGGGATGCCACTGCAAAATCCTCCCATCCTTTTCATCATATTGCCACCCCCCTCTCCCATCCCACTCCATTTGTCTAACTCCCTTCATCACACTGAACCTTTGTAACTGTCTGTGCTCTTTGCTAACAACACCAGCAGTTCAGGGTGTCTGTCTCAGTGCCTGTTGGTGTTGTTGTTGTCGTTATTTTGTCTATATAGCATACCCACCATAGCTCTTTGTTAGTGTTTTTGGTTTAAACCTTGAGCTTAAGTCTACAGATGCATGTGTTTCTGCCATACAAGACATCTAGTATGTTACTTGCTCTAGAACTCGTTAGCACAATTGAATATGGAGAACAATGAGAAAAGCTAGACTTTTTATGTCTGAGAAAGACAAATAATCCTGGTGGAGTTTTCAGAGTTGTGACTTTGCCTGAATAGCTGCTTAATCTCTGGCTGAACACTTGGTGATTTGTCAGTAGCTAAAAAGAAAAGGCAGAAGTAGCTGGTGAGTTTGAAATGTCACAACACAAGCCCAAAAACTCAATATCTTCCAGCGCTCATGAAATTTGGTGTTGCTTTCATGAATATGGAGCTGCCCTTCTCACCCCCACCACCAGCTCCGGTAGCACCCCAGCCTCACCCCTATCTAGCCCCCTGCTGGGTGAGCCCTGGCTTGGACAGTGCAGATGGAAGGGCCCCCCTCTGAGGGCCACTGCTCTGACAGCTTGTGAAGGGCCCGCGTGGGTCAGCCAGGCTCAGCCTTATCAGCTGCGAAGCTCTTCCCCCAGTCTGCAGAAACTGTGGTGTAGGCAATATGTGCACACATACACATGCACTCATGGACAGTGCATACCAAGCAGGGCCTTGAGATCCCCCAGCCAGCCACTCAGCCAAACCTCAGCAGCTGGAGAGGTTAAAACCCCCTCACGTATCAAAGAGGAAAAGCAGCAGGAGGAAGGAGGGAGGGATAGAGGAATGGGAGAAAAAAAGATGGAAAAAATATATCTTCATGTTCGCTGGCGATGTCTGCCTCGGCGTCAATTCCCCACGCGGCTGTCATTGGGAAGGTGAGGAGAGGAAATAGTGGAACTCCATACGGCCAGCAGGAGAGAGAGAGAGGGCCGAGTTGAGAGGCATTTTTCAGGGGAAAGGTGAAAATGATGTGGCTGCTAGTTTAGTAGAATTTTACTTTTCCTCTATGGAGTGTTTGTGTGCGCTTGTTTCATTGATCCAGACAGGTTCTGTCCATTTTTTTTTATTTCTGCAAAACCAGGAGGATGGTAGATCATTGACTTGTGAAGCAATATTTGAAATACTTTGTGTGCAGTGCCTTAGTCGTTATGAACATTTAGCTGATTAGTCTTGTATACATTTATCATGTTTCTGTCTTTCCAGTGACCTTAGGTAAATCCTTGATTTGGCCCTTTTCTTTTATGTGAACATACTCATAATTGTCTTACCTTCTCCTATGATTTAACTTATGATCATATTTACTATCAAATTCGCCATAATGCCACAGAGCTGTGTATCCAGCAAGCAGAAGATCACAGTAATAATCCGTCTGACCCTGAGAATATGCTCTCTGTCCTTGAAAACACACTAGGGGTGCTGTTGCACTGCTGATGTTGTGCAAGAAGCTTCTCATAACTGTTCTTGAAAAACTTTTAGATATTTACCTGCACAGCTAATAGATTCTCATGATACAGTCCCTTCCAGCAAGAAAAGATCAGATCTTAATGCTCCTAATAACTCTTTCTTGTTTTGTTTTTTTTTAAGTGCAGGTACCTAAACTGTGCACTTCACAGGCAATCATATATACACCATGAATAGAAAGTTTTGTCTTGTGATGCTAAAGTTCCATCTTTTCATGTATCAATTACCAATTATCTTAAACTGATGGCACCAAAGTTTTCTAGACACCAAAATAAGGACATAGTACACCACTTCTGTGATATGGTTTGACCTCAAAGATGACTTATCCCCATAATCTAAACCTCCAAATAAACAGCCATAGTGTACTTGTTTTCGGATTAAGTAGACGATGCACTGTTGGTTTTATCTCACAGCTGTTTTCATTTGCAGCTGGTATTTTTGCCTTGATGCAAAATACAGTAAAAGAGGAAAAAAATAATTCAGATAAAGCGCGTCGAGCATGCAGAGCATGTGTTGGAAAGGGAATGCAGCAGCAAATTAATTCTTGCAAATTAGCTCTTCGCGTTTAAGCAAAGACCAAACGGATGCATTTATACATCCAAAGCCATTTGAACTCTCAATGTCATTGTGCTCGCTTGCATTCTTTGCGTGTATTTCATATTATCGCATCTATGTATGTATTTATGGGGCACAATGTAATCTGTAAGAGTAGCCTGCATCATCCCTGTATCATTTTGAATGGGTCTGAATATGTTAATCCCCACCTCTGTAGATACTGAATTGACTGGAGCAGCTCTGCAGGCAATGTGAGCCCTGCGCGATCCTGTTGACAGCAAGGCTTTGATGCTGCCGTGCTGTAATGATAGTAATTCAAACAACATGATAATGGGGGGGATAAGCAGACAAATGATATCATACACCAAACAGGTCTTAGAAAGAGGAAAGAATGAGACAAATAGAGGGAGAGGTAGAGCGATACAGAGAACGAAAGAGGGATGTTTGGAATTCATTGGCTGCACTGAGGTAATTTATATCCTCCCGTACTGAGACAGTAGCTTCAGTGCACGCATTTAGCCGTGGCAATCTTCAGGGCAGATGACATGTTCCGTGTCTTTTTATTTATTAATTTTACACTGTGTCTCATTGCAGGAAACATGACTTCTCTCTGTAACCAGCGGCAATAGAAGGGAGAGAGCAGAGCGGAGAGCAGAGGGAGACAAACGACTCTATCATTCTCTCTGTCTCTCTAGGTCATGCTTCTCCACCTAGCTCATGCTCATTTCTTTGTTTAAAGTTTGGAGCATGTGCCAGGCATGCCCTGCTAATGCCTCTGTGTGGAAGATTCCATTATATTTCTATTTTGGCATGGATGAAAGGATTTGGAGGGAACCATGATGTCTTTATAAACAGTTATAGTTCATTTGTTTAGAGATGCCAGAAGGCTTTCTTTTTACAGTATCTCATCTACATCTTTTCCCTTGACTGAGCACGAGAATTCCCTCTTCAGTATTTGTATAGTGTAGCGCTGGATGTGCTCAGTGTCAATAAAGAGACTGTCAAATGTGAACAGTCGAGCTTATTTGTCTAGACATGGGAGAGTTTCATTGAGCTGGGAATGGCCAGTTGTTACACAGTCAGACAGTTAAAATGAGGAGTTTCACACATACATGCACAGCACTTTGCCCTAGTGATTCACTTATATTGATAGAACAGAAACGCACGCACACGCACACGCACTACCCTCTCGACTCCGCTGTTCTGACTGAACTCGTCTTTGTTTGTGTGGGAAGCTGCATTTACATAAGAGGCTTATGTCAGCCGCCACATAGTTTCCCCCCGTATTCCAATGAAAAACAAAAAAGGACAAAAGCTATTGTCTTGTTAAGTAATGATTTTTGGATTTCTCCAAACTAGTTTGCACTGTTCTTGATTTGCTGGGGGGGCGGGGGGGCTGCGGTAATGTCGGGGATGGGTGAAGGTTTTCGAGGGGGTAGGGGCTGGTAACGCTATCAAACAACGAGGGCAGATAAAATCCGAGGTTGACAGCTGTAGGGCTTATGATACGGGTGTTTGTTTATGTAAATCGTGGGCAACTATATGATGTGTCATATGATTAGCTGTGATGTGTCATTGATAGAGGGTGGATAAGATGCAGCTGTAATGGTTTTCACTTTGGTGGTATCAAGACACAGCCAAGTGTGGACCAAGCTGCTCTTGCTGGTTCAGGGAAGAACTTCTATGCATATACGTGTAATTATTGCCTTGCTTTTACATATAGCGAGAGGTCTCTAGTGTGTCTTAAATAATTGTTTAAAAATTTGTGCTACTCATTTTGTCCAGTACCCATGCGTCCCTTTATGTTTGCTGTCATGAATTTAGACCGAGTGTGAGCAAGTGTCGTAAATCATGCCATTTTTCTTTGTGTTCTAGTGTGTCTTGTGGTTTCTCGGGGCTTCAGAGTCACGTCGGCTCCAGTTTTCTCGGTTGTGGACCACTGAAGCAAATAGTTGCTGTTCTTTGTGACTCGGTCTCTGCGCTTCAGGCTTTTCTTCTTTCTTCTCTCATGGAGCGTCACACTCTGTGAGGAAGAAAAAAAAAAACCATAGAGAGGTGAATGTATATAAACCAGTGGTGGAGGTGAGAGACTCATGCAGAGGTTAAGGAGGTCAGAAGAAGAGGAGTTCTGCTGTCTTCTCCCTTTGAACAGTATAAGTCTTACATGCTTTTGTGCAATGCCATTTGACTGCTTGAATAGACTTTAATCCTCAGCCCGTGGAAATTCAAAGCCAGAGCGTTTGCTTGCATTTCCAGAAGTGTCAACATATTTGAACAACAGAATGTTTCTAAAATTAAATTCTAATTGAGAACCATTCTGAAGCTTATGACATATTAGCACTCACAAATCCAATAGTTGTGCTTTCTGCATGTCTTCCATACTCATTAACAAACTCTTGCCAGACATAAGCAGAACCAATCAGCTTTAATATGCCTCTTTGGATGTTCTGATGATGTTAACCCTCTGTTATCTAATGTTTATCTGCACTATAGCTGTTGCATAAACATTTTATTTCTCCTTCTCGTTTTTCTCTTTGCTCTGTTGCAACTGTCAGCAAGCAGTGGAGGACCTGCTGGAGGATGAGGATGAGGATTTTGACAAAGATGACAAGGTAATTATGTCTCGTGTCAGAGATGCATTCACACACACACACACACACACACACACTCGCACACACACTGCCTCAGGAGGGGTTGACACTGCTTCACAGACCGGAAACACAAACAGACTAACAAAATGACTCCATCCTCCCCTCCCATCTCTTCCCCCTGTTCAGATATTCTCACTGCCTGAGGCACAAACACATGTTCACAAATTGTACAACCTTTTTAACCTTTTCAAAAGTTTTCTCTTTAGGTGTGTACATAACACATTCCTCACCTTTTCTGCTTGGGGTTTCGCTTTGTTTTTGATCTTTTTGACGCGCTTTGGTGCATTATCCCTAAATTTCCCTTCGTACAACAGTGTGCTAAATTTACAGACACTGTGCTTCAGTCCTTCTTCCTGTGAACATACACCCATATAAAGTGCTTAGTTAGCTATTTAGGTCCATTCACTGCTCCTTTATGTCGCAGTAAAACAGCATCTGGGCTTGTCCAGACACTATCAGGTAACAACAGGTGGCTGCTTTACTGCCTCCGCTCGTTTGCACTATAGGAACAGCTACTGAAACAAATGCCACTGGATGGGATACAGAACCTTGTCAGTGCTCCACCTGGGAATGGTAATTGAAATAGCACAGCGCTTAATCTACCCACTGTGTTGTCTGCTTTTCTTGTGTGTCAGGTTTGAAATGAAAGTAATTTTCTCCTTCAGGCTCTAGTGTGTTGAGTTTCAAGCAGTGTGAAACAAGAGTGGCATTTTAGCTTAGCTTACACTTGGTTTCATAGTATGAAAATGAAAATGATTTGACTTGATGCTCAATGCTTTTCTGCCTCACACCAGATTGTGATGTGATAATGTGGATGGTCTGCTTTGGTAATCTTTTTTTAAAAACTAAATTCCAAGAAAGCTGATGTTGGACTTGTAGGCTAAATTTACTTATCTAACGGCAACTTCACAACAGCTTCTGCAAAAAGGAATGGTTAAAAAAAAAACTTTAAAAACGAAGCAACATTTATCGTGTCATTGGTCAAATTGTCATCCCACTAGAAAGTCAGCAATCAATCAGCCAGGCAGCCAGTTGAAGGATGAGCACACAGCAATATGTGAGCATTACATCCTCTCCCACAGTGCAGAGGCAGAAGGAAAGTTTCTTGGCTGTGAAGTTCCAAGGCTGAAATGTACAGGGGGGCACTGACTGAAGATATGCGCCAGGCAACCTTGAACCTTTTTTTTCCCCACTCCTTCCCTGTGTCTGTCCTCCTTATTGCATTTCTAACCTCCTCTCTGTGGGGGGGGGA